>QANY01009164.1:0-17616 GCA_003255025.1 Datisca glomerata | reverse complement strand
TTAAATAAGAGTTTTCTTTGAAGTCCACTTGGCATGCAACCATTAGTGGAAGTTGATAAACGAGGATTGCAATTTTAAATATGAGAAGAGTTTTCTTCCAAACTAAGTACCTAACCCCAAGTCAAATGTGCTTCGGCTTTCTTTAAACTCTGTTTAAGTCGACTTGATAACACGCTCAGACATTAAGTGATAACCCCCTCCCACACATCAATGTTGAAACTAACATTATTATCAAGATAAGGAGGATCCTTTCAGAAGATATTCAAAAATCATCTAACACGCTCAGATACAAAGCCCTCTTCCCCCCACCACCCACACACACATAGAAACTAATACTTTTATCAAGACAAAGAGTATCAATTCAGAAGATATTCAAGAGGGGTTACTCACATATCTTTTATGAGCCATATCATTCTACCAACTTTCTGTAGAACTACAATGCGTGTTGTAAAATATTCCAATTTGAGTAGGTGCTATCCCAGTTGAAGAGTCCTATTTAAAATGCAACAAAAGTTGAGTCATTAGTTATTATATACTAAACATTAATAAGAGTACTGAAATAATATTTTGATTCAACTGACGAAATCGGTGATCAAGAAAATATGCATTCCCCTCCATTATGATTATATGGAAGGTTCTTGACGGTTTTGAGTATTGGTTTTTTAGCTTGCCTATAATAAATAAGTTTTATGATTGAAATTATTAGTCAAATAATCAAAATGTAATAAATAAGCTATGATAATAGGAATTACCTCAAATTTCTCCGTCTCTCAAACTGTGCATAGCCAATCTCAATCATCCTGTGATACACCCTTATAAGGATGTCGTTGTGCTACTATTGGATCTTTAAATTTTTTATAATGTGTATGCAATGTGTACTTGCATCCCTTGTATATGTCTGTTGCTTCAAATTTAATCCAATCAATCATAGCATTACTGGTCGATTCAAAAGTAAAATAGACCTGCAATAATCTTTTACTATTAGTCACACAATAAAGAAAATATAACAATAAATAGATGTATCATTATCACCAGCAGCCTATAAATTATAATTATTAGGAATTTTTCAGGCACATTGGACCGACCCACATATTGAAGTGGTATGAATTGTCGTACGAGCACCAATCTCAAAGTTGAATTGGATGGTCGACTTTTCAACAGGTCTAGCTACACCGGGAGGAGGAGTATCGATTGGTAATTTCTATATGTATATGCATATGTATGTGTAAGAAAAATCATTATGCAAGAAAAATCCTCACATAATGCAATTTGTTCATTAAATAAATAAAGTTGGGCAAATAATTATGAGAGAGTAATATGCATGGATTATTTCTTAAAAGATATTGTCTTCTCCGTTAAGTAAGCCAAGAGGAAGCCAATATGATAGTGATATTTGTCTAATAAAACCAAGAACTTCTTGGAAGGGCTCACTTCGCTCCATCCTATGTTCTCCCTTTTATTGAATACCTTCCTAAGCATGATCAATCAAGGACAACTGACCAAACTGATCACAGCAACAACTTTTTCACTATTTTTTCTTAGCCATTTTTCGGTGAAACAGAGTAAAATTCTCCCATTAGAGGGGCATGACAACACAAACTTTAGCAAAAAGCCAATATTAACATAAACAAGAACTAATTCTAGACTCTACCAGCCTTCTTTACCCAAACGTGAGATCAGAAATCATAATCACTAACGATTGGATGATATATATGATTTATGATTCTAAACAGAAGTGTACTTACAATTTTCCCGATGGTATGTAATGCATTTCATCAAAGTATCATTAGAACTAGAAGTGAAGTATCATTAGTGACAAAAGATTGATCTAGCATGTCCTAGTTTTCTAAATGTCAAACAAAGTTAAACAAATGGAGTTCTTTCATTCTTCATTTTATTTCTTTGACAATTATAGCAAACCTCACATGACTAGTAAATGGATTCAAGACTTGGACATATTAAAATTTTCTTGCAGCTACTAACCTGACTATATGTAACCCACGAATTGCTAGTTAAATAATGACCTTCTTTCGTACAAGGAACAACTGCCAAGCAATATTACTTTACCCCTCTCTCTTCTACACAGTTCTGCAAGCACCCATAAAAGATGCCCAAAAGGAACAAATTCAAACCCAGATGTTAGAAACAATTCAAGCAAACAAAAGGGGAAACTAGTACAAAGATACAATTTTTGTGTGTTTCAATTTCTCTTTAACATTTTCAGAAAACAAAAATAACCCAGAAACAAAAACATTGCCACTCATGGCCAATTTAAAAAGAGTCATTAGTAATAATTGGTCAATAAATCTGCAAAGTACCTGAACACTGTAGAACGGTAAGTACAAGAAGTTTGTACCCAAACTCTATAACCCTAAAAAGTATGATCAAAAGAGGAAAATCAAGCTAGAAAATCAAGAATTAGAACATTTATCCAGTTAGGCTAATTTCAGGAAACTATTTTCATCCCTTAAATTATCAAAACAGCCATATTTCTTGGAAACCATCTTCTCTTGTTTTCAAAGACTATTTTCAAAAAATGATTCACTTCATAAGTGGAAACCATTAAAAAACTATCATACTTTTATATCAAATTAAATCCAAATGTGTCCAACCTCGTCTAGAATCAGGAAAATCAAGCTAGTCATAGAAGAATGCTAAAAATAGTTCATTTTTCAATTTTAATGAGACAGTCTGTTGATAATGATAAATAGAAAGTTTGAGAATGAATCCATCACAACCCAAAATTAATAAAGTGAATTGAACATCTTCTTTATCGATTAAGCTTCTCCATCATCATGACATAGTTCAATTCACAACTTTGTTCGACTAAATATGTTTAAACAGATTATCGTAACCACATTGAAGAATGATAAAGAAAAACCCCTCAATATATAAGCCAATTTCATTATTCTCAACAAATAATTTCTGGAACAAATTACCGATGATTCTTTTTGTCTTTCCAACAAGTAAAGACCACATCTTTTCGAAGGCAATTGCTCATTTCCATTATATGTAAGAAATTTTCACAAAGATTAATTGACCCAACAGGAGAAAACCCAAAAAATCCAGCCAATATGCTTCAATCATTATTGCCAAACATCACATTTCTTATTCGTAGCCATTTCAGTTCATAAATTTTACCCCAACATCTAAAACCAAATGCCTAAAATTAGGTATAGACAAGTGCCTAATTCACGGAAGGAGATGGAAGGAACATAGGAAAAATGCCTAATTCCAACTATTCTCTCTAATTTAATTATATAGAGAAGAGAAGAGAGGGAAAATGAAGCACCGACCGAGATAGTTTGCCCCTACAGTTTGGGATAGTTTCTCTCTAATTCACGCGCCGAAGCCAATTTTTTCCTGGCAAAGACAAGTTTTAGCGACGAATTTTATTTGGTGGCTAAAACTTTCGTGGGTAAAACCCCTATTTGTTCTAGTGCCTCACGACCTCAACGCTTGCAAGAGACAAACAAAGAACCCATAGAGTGGGGGAACTGGGATGTTGTTGCTCTGTCTAAGGGCCTCTGATTCCTAATTCAGTATCTTGACATTATTTTGGCACAGTTTCCTTAAAGGAGAAAATGGCCTATCTTTTCTATCGATTGGGGAAAGTATTTATACCCAAGGTTGTCACGATTGCGATCCTACCTAAGATCGGTGGAAGGGTATAGGATCGAGGATCGTAGAATCGGATCGAGGATTGTAAGATCCTACCAATTTTTAATAATTTATTAGTAAAAAATAGATCTATGCTAATGATACTTCAATATATTGAAGAAGAAGATTATATAATATCAAGTTATCTACCTATTAAATAAAAATGCACCAAGTCATCTAAAATAACATAATATTAAGTAAAGTTCTCATACTTTTAAGTTTTGAAGAAAGAATTTTTATATAAAAAAGTTCAAGACAAGTAAACTTCACATAATTGTTGTTTCAAACTATGAAAGATAAATAAATAGAAATGTAAAGATAATTATTAATTAAATATGTTAAGATCATTATTATAATACATTACATTTGAGAGTGTTTGATTTATAAGTTAAAAATTTGATAAGTTTGAAAAAATATTAAAATTAATGTCTAAATATAATAAAATAGTGGCGGAGGTGTAAGTCATAAAATAGATAGATTAAAATGTCATAAAAATAGTTAAATGTTTACTTAAATATAAAAAATGTTCATTTTTGTTACATAAACATAGCTGGTTCAGTGGTTAAACGGTCATAGGTAAACTTTTGGTGCAAGGGTTCAAATCCCACCATCAACACCTTTATAATTATTTTGTAAAAAAGCAAAAAGTAGGATCGGGTTCCCAACACGATCCCACTAAAATACGACTATAGTATGCGATCTGGATTGTTGGGTCCTTGGAGGATCATAGGATCGTCATTCCGGATCGCGATCCTAACAACCTTGTTTGTACATGAATCCTCGGGATTGGAGGAAGCATGTCGAAGAAGCCCCTTTATAGGCGTGTTAGAGAATTTTTACGAGATACAAAGCCTGCTCGATTGCCGTTGATTGGATGAAATGGAGGTGACTTTGACATAAAATGATAAGCATTTAATGTCGAAATGAGCAGACGGAGGCTATCCTGACATTTTGTCATCGCGATTGGACCCGTAGGGCACTACTTTCGGCTAGTAATGATGATCTTGGTACTTGAGGTTAACTGAGCTCTCTTCCTAGGATCCATTTATGAGAAGCTTCTAAGCAGACAATGTTTTCCAAGTCTCCCTATCGAAGAATTTGATATAAACGGATCAATAATACCTCAGAGTCTCCTCTTAATGAATCCTGATGACATTACCTCATTGCAAATTCAACAATATGATCAAAACCAACTTGTTTAAGGAAAGAAATATTAATTTATGTCCATTTCTATTTATTTACTTTTCTTTTGTTTTTACAAATTCTCTCTGATGAAAAAAAGTTATGGATCGTTAATATTTTTAAGAGGAAATCCAATGAAATGTCTAACGTGAATGTAAAATGTAACTGTAGCATCTACTTTATAAATTTTTAAAGTGTAGGGTCTAAAATAAAAATTATCCCAAACTGCAAGGGTAAAATTATAGTTTACCCCCAAAATTTTAGTAAATTTCTACATTAATTTGGGGTCAAATTATATTAATTTATCTTCAAAACCTTTATTACGCAGTTTGCACAATTTTTTATAAAAGAATCGAAATTGTTCTTTTATTTTAAGCATTCTCCTGTTTATGCACACAACCTCGACCCATCGTGGGGACGAGTAACTTTATTTGGATGGTAAGTAAAAATCTTATATTATATATTCATAATATATTAAGAATATTGTTTAATATAATTAAGTATACTTATAACAATTTGGAAGAGACCGAAATTGTCAATTAAATTGATTATTGTTAAATTTAACTTCCCAGAGAATAAGAGAATATTTTATCCATTTTTCGTTCCTCTGTGACCAAAATAAATAGGGTGAACTAGGAAAATGGCTGAAAAATAGAGGTGAATTATAAAAATGGAAAAGTACACGGACATCCACTGAGATTTACGTAAAAGACACCGACATCCCATGTAGTTTTGGAAAAGACAAATATGTCAAATCTGTTATAAATAGTTTAGTTTTTTAATGAAATAATCAAAATAACATTTAGAGATCATGACCCTTACCTGAGACTCATTCCCGATATCCAAGATATCGGACCCATAAATATGACTCTCTTCTTCTTCAGATTATATCAAAATGTTGGGTATTATATAAACGGAAAATTCGGATTTTATATAACTCTTAACCCGTTAGCAAAAGGGTTGATTAAGAGCATTCTTGATATTTAAAAAAATTAATGCGTTTGTATGAAAATTAATATTTTTGGGTTTTTGGTCTACAAAATAAAATATCAAGAGAGGTATGTATCTTTTTTGAAACTATAGAGGGTGTCCGTGTCTTTTAGACAAACCTTAATGGTGTCTGTGTACTTTTCTCATATAAAAATATCCAAAATCCTTGTTTTTTTTTTCTAAAAATGAATGAAGTAAATAATTTAGTTACTAAATTACACATGTGTAAACATAATTAATTTATTTATGCATGTGTAATTTTCACAACTAAATTAGTTAGCTCGGTTATTTTTTTATCTTTTTTGCTAAAAAATATTGGATTCATCTACGCAATTAAATGTGATTCTCTCATAAAGAATCTTGTAGATCTGGAAGGTTAACCACTCATTTTTAAATTACGATCTACTATCATGGATTGAGGTATGCTTCGACTTTTTCAGTTATTTGATTTTTGATATGTTCAACATGAGCTTTTAGAGTTTTAAGATACAGTTTATATCAATGAGAATTTTATCTAACATCCATATGTATCTCATTAGCGTCCACGTAAAAAACGTGGCTAGAAAAATGATGGAGTTACAAGGATGACTAAATATGAACAAATTTTCATATTTATGCATGTGTAAACATAATTAATTTATTTATGCATGTGTAATTTTCACAACTAAATTAGTTACCTCGGTTATTTTTTTACCTTTTTTGCTAAAAAATATTGGATTCATCTACGCTTAATTAAATGTGATTCTCTAATAAAAAATCTTTTAGATCTGGAAGATCAATTAAATATGAACAAATTTTTAAGTTAATAGATGAATGTAATCCTTTTCAACGTTAATAGACTGCTTCAGTGTATATTTATGAAAGTTAAAAGATTTAAAATAGCATTCTCTTATTTATGCACAGAAACCTCGACCCATTATAGGGGATGAGTGACTTTGGGAAATTAGTGACTTCGTTTAGATGGTACATAAGTACATTATATTAGTATAATTAATTATATTCATAATATTTTAAGAATATTATTTAATCTATATTATATTTAAAATCATAGAAGTTGTAGAAATATTTTTAAATAATAGTATCCCTAAATATTTTTAAAATTTTGTATATTATCATTTCATTGTATTTATTATCCTAATTATTAATATGAAATTTTTTAATGATTTTATATTTGTTATCTCAATTATTTATATAAAAAGTCTTTTAACTATTTTGTTTCAACTATCACCTTTAAAGATAGTTCACCTAATTATTAATATAAAAACTTAAAATACTAATCATGAATAAATATTGGTCTCAAATTAATCTAATATTTCTTTATTATCATTTTTATGTGTTTATTAATCTAACGACCTTAAAAAGTGAAAAAGTCATTGAGTGGGGAAAAAACTTTCTTTATTGTACTTTAGTTAACATAAAAAACAAAACACATATATTAAAAAAAATTATCAACATTATAATATTTGTAAAGCTTTATATTCACGTGTAACGTATGTCTCTAAAATTGGTATAGTTACGTATTCTCATAAAAATTTGAAAGAAACTGAAATTAGTAGCCGAGTCTGTCATAGTTAAATTTTATTTTCATGTGATCATGAGAATATTGATATCTGCAATTTTTCATTCCTTTATGACCAAAATAAATAAGGAGAAATATGATGGTGCTTTTTCTAAGTGGAAAATATTAAAATAAAAATTGTGTAAATATGAAGCAAGAATATAATTTATTATTTAAAAAATTAAATAGAAACTCTTAAGAAAGTGTAAATTACCACAACTTCTAGGATTGCAGGCTGATTTTGATCCAAAGAAGTTCTAATATCTATAATGTCAGATTACTCTATTTAAATCTTCTTCTTCAAACCATTTTCCAGAATTTCCCATGCCAGCTTCCTTTTTTAAAATATATTTTTCTAATCAAATCTCCTTCATATATAGCTTCTGCAAATAAAATTCACTTTAATTAAAAATACATATAAATTAGTTTTGATGGCTTCTAGAGTAAAAAAACTCAAAAAAACGTGTTCTACAAAAGAACATAATTAAAAAATTGAAACAGTCGAAAACATGCAAAATTAATTTTGTTACGTATAATTATTTTGATATTGAAAATAATTACTATCCATGATCCGAATATGATAGAAGAAATACTGAATCTTGAAGCTTTAAACTTGTGTTTTTCTTTCTTATTCCCATCACTATCATTAACCGAACTCTTCCTCTTGGATGATTCCGATTCTATCGGAATAAAAAAACGACATCGACTTGTTTAGTTTCAAATCCAGTTCCAAATTCAATTGATAAGTAGTGGCCAAATTCTCCTAGAAACTGCTCCAACCAATATTTAATCAATAACTTTAAAACTAGCAGATACCAAATTTGACACCAAAACTCCATGCAAAAGTAATTAATGAATATATAAGTAATTATTCTAGGAGAATTGTTATTCTTTTCGAGACTGTATTATTGGAATGATATAGATGATTAACAATTGAACTGGCCAGAAGATATAGACTGTAAGCTCACAGAGTTTTCATGTTGCAATATCTTATAACATGAAAGAAAAGAAGAAGCAATTAAAAATAAAATCTTGAAAAAAATAAAAGAAGAGAAGAGATCAAGAGAAATCCCAAGAATTTTTTTGATTAGAGAGTATAATAATCTAACCTACTCTACCCCAAATTCTTTTTTCCCCAAATAATGTAATTTATTCTAATTAGTTAAAGACTAGAACATACTAAAAATTTACGCAAATAATAGTATATAGCTAGAACTTCAATCATGCTTCCATAAGTTATAAACATGATGACGAAAGTTAAAATAAATTTTTGAATAACGAAAGAAACATGAAAATGCAAAGAAAAATATTAATTAATTACCTTTGGGAAAGGATGACGGTTCGCTGTTGATGCAAGTCTGTTGTTTGTATCATTTTAATATTCCAAATTAGAACCAGCAGATTTTGATTCAGAATGTTGATCACTATCAGAAGTTGAAGTTAAAGTAAGAAGATTCTGATTATTCTTTGTAATTTCGTTGTCCATTTTTTTTCTTTCTTTGATAGAGAATAGGAAATTACTATGGAAACTAGCTAGTTGATATGAAGTAAGAAAAGTGCAACTTGAACATATATATCATTTTTGTGTTTCTAATTTAGACATAATATTTAAATTAAATACCTAAACATCCTGAACTAACAGATACTTATGGACCTCTCAAATTAATTTCTATTTTTCTATTTCCCGATTGGTATTTGGATAAGAAAATGATAAAAAAAGGTCACGTTTCTAGAGTGAATTATAAAATGACCGAAAAACTATTTTTTAGCAAAAGTGGCCAAAAATGTCCGAGATTATACATTTAGTTATGAATATGAAAAAATCGTAAATAAATTAATTAAGTTTACACATGTAATTAAATAACTAAATTATTTACTCCAGCCATTTTTGCACAAAAATGCTTTTAGCCATTTTTGTAATTCATCTCTATTTTTCAGTAATTTTTGTAGTTCTCCTTATTTATTTTGATCATAAAGGAATGAAAAATTGCAGATATCAATATTCTCATGTTCACATGAAAATAAAATTTAATTGTGACGGACTCAACTAATAATTTCAGTTTCTTTCAAACTTTTATGAATATACTTAATTATACTAGTTTTTGAGACGTACGCTGCACGTGAATATAAAGCTTTACAAATATTATTATGATCATAATTTTTTTAATATATGCGTTTTCTTTTTTATGTTAACATAAAAAGTGCAGTAAAGAAAGTTTTTCCCCGCTTAATGATTTTGTTCACCTTTTTAAGGTTCGTTAGATTAATAAACACATAAAAATGACAATAAAAAATATTAGGTTAATTTGAGACCTATTTTTATTCATGATTCATATTTTAAGATTTTATATTAATAATTAGGTGAAACATCTTTAAAGGTGATAGTTTAAACAAAATAGTTAAAAGGCTTTTCATATAAATAATTGAGATAATAAAAATAAAATCGTTAAAAAAACTTTTCATATGAATAATTAGGATAATAAATATACGAAATTTAAAAAAGTATTTAGAGATACTATTGTTTAAAAATATTTCTACAACTTTACAATTTTAGATATAGTATAGATTAAATAATATTCTTAAGATTTTATGAATATAATTAATTATACTAATATATTATTTTTATGTACCATCTAAACAAAGTCACTTGTCCCCCAAAGTCACTCATCCCCCATAATGGGACGAGGTTTCTGTGCATAAACAGGAGAATGCTATTTTAAATCTATTAACTTTCATAAATAAATGTACTTAAAGAGTCCATCAACGTTTAAAAATATTACATTCATCCATTAACTAAAAAATTTGTTCGTATTTAGTCATTCCGTTGAACTCCGTCATTTTTTCTAGCCACGTTGTTTACATGGACGCTAATGAGATACACGTGGATGTTAGATAAAATCCTTATTGATATAAATTATATCTTAAACTTCAAAAACTCATGTTGAACACATCAAAAATCAAATAATTGAAAAAGTCGAAGCATACATGAATCTATGATAGTACATTACAATTTAAAGATGAGCGGTTGACCTTCCAGATCTGCACGATTATTTATGAGAGAATGCCCTTTGATTAAGCGTACATGAACCCAATTTTTTTAGTAAAAATGCTAAAAAATGACTGAGCTAACTAATTTAGTTGTGAAAATTACACATGGATAAATAAATTAGTTATGTTTACACGTGTAATTTAATAACTAAATTATTTACTCCAATCATTTTACCAAAAAAAAAAGAATTTTTGATATTTTTATAAGGGAAAAGTATACAGACACACTTAAGGTTTGTCTAAAAGATGCGGACACTCCCTATAGTTTCAAAAAAGACAAATACCTCTCTAGACAAAAAAAAACCCAAAATTATTAATTTTCTTACTAACGGCGTTAATTTTTTTTAAAATATTAAGAATGCCCTTAATCAACCATTTTGCTAGCGGGTTAAGGGTTATATCAAACCTGGATTTTCCAGTTATATAATACCCACCATTTTGATATGATCCGAAGAAGAAGAGGGTCAAATTTTTGGATCCAAGTTCTTGAATATTGGGTACGAGTCTCAGGTAATGGTCATGATCTCTAAATGTTATTTTGATCATTTCATTTACAAACTAAACTATTTATAATTGGTTTGACCTATTTTTCTTTTCTGAAACTATGTGGGATGTTCATGCGTTTTAGGTAAAACTCAGGAAGTATCCGTGTACTTTTTCCTTTTTATAATTCACCTCTATGTTTCAGTCATTTTCCTAGTTCTCCCTATTTATTTTGGTCACAGAAGAATGAAAAATTACGGAGATAAAATATTCTCAGATTCACTTGGAAGTTAAATTTAACTATGATCAATTCAGTTGACAATTTTGGTCTCTTCCAAATTGTTATAAGTATAGTTAATTATATTAAATAATATTCTTAATATATTATGAATATAATTCACTATATTAATATAATATTTTTACTTATCATCCAAATAAAGTTGCTCATCCCCATAATGGGTCGAGGTTATGTTCATAAACAAAACAATGCTTAAAATAAAAGAACAATTTCCATTAACTTTTATAAAATTTTGTGCGGCGGTTTGCAAACCGCATAATAAGGGTTTTGGAGAAAAATTAATTTAATATGACCCAAAATTAATGGAGAAATTTACTAAAATTTTGGAGCATGAGTTTAGATTTTCATAACCACCCTATCCATCCTAAGATAATGGATGATTCATGTCACAACAGAAAGTGATTTTCTCACTATCATTTTCTTTGAAAATTTTTATTATGGTTGTGTAGTAGTATATTCAAGAAGTATTTTAGTATATACTTTTTAAAAGCTTGTGCTTATTGATTTTTTTCCGAAACCATATACATGTTTATGGGTGATTTTTATTTAAAAAAAACTGAATCGAACATTCCCTTATCTTCTTTTATGTCACAACGTATCTCTAATATCTCATACATAATACGGTGCAATATAGCTATTTAATATGACAGTTAATATAGAGTGAAATTTCTCTTTCTTATAAGATCAATATTATATAAAGTTTTGTATAGTCCATAACATTTAAGTAAAGTAGCTTAAAATTTGGCATAAAAACTACTAGAGTTATGTTAAAACTCTTTATTCTAAATCTTTTAAAATATTAAATCTAAAACTATTGAAAGTGAATCGTTGTTTGTCTTATGAAAGTGTAAAAACTATATTCAAGAAGTAATTAATCAGAGTTTAATTTCATTAAGATGATTTGATCATTATAGAAGGGCATGCGGTAGTCATTACACTATCTATTTATTCAGAAGAATAGTCAATGTACACTTAAACTACTCAGCTATATTCGGTTGCATCATACAGTTATTAATAAATTTCATTTCTTTGACAGTTTAGAGGCTTAATTAATATTCTCATTTGCATTCATCTTGTTACTTTATATTTCATTTTCATATATGTATATATATGCTTAGTAATTGATATATATATNACTTCTATATAGGTAGACTTAACGATGACTGGAAAATAAATAATGTATGAACAAAAATAATGCAGCAGTTAACAAAAATCCCTAGTCTTCCCTAACTAGAAATACATCATCATCACACTAACCAATCATTGTTCAGATTCACCAAATTTACAAAAAGCACAATTACACTCAAAGAATGTTTATTTCTTGATCAATGCTTTCAACCGTTGATCCATTCATCAAGTTACTAGTCATAGTAGTAGGAGGTTGTACTAGTTGTTGAAATTGCCCGCTCGACCCGAACGAGTTTACGTAATTGTTTGTGTACTGATTATACAACGCCATTCATTGATCTTCGTATGCCACATGATTTCTCATGGACTCATTACTGATAGGCAAGGAGAATTCTGCATCTTTTTTTTTTTCATTAGAGAGAAAAGTTATAAAAATAAAAGTAAATAAATAGAAGTGGACATAAAATAAATATTCCTTACCTTGAACAAGTTGGTTTTGATCATATGGTTGAATTTGCAATGAGGTAACGCCATTCAGATTCATAAAGAGGAGACTTTGAGGTATTGTCAATCCGTTTACATCGAATTCTTCAATAGCGAGAGTTGGAAAACATTGTCTGCTTAGAAGCTTATCATAAACGGAGCCAACGAAGAGAGCTCAGTTAATCTTAAGTACCAAAATCATCGTTACTAGCCGAAAGTAGCGCCGGTCCAATCGCTATGACAAATGTCAGGATAGTCTCTGTCTACTCATTCCGACATTAAATGCTTAACACTTTATGTCAAAGTTAACCCCTTCCATCCAATCAACAACAATCGAGGCAGGCTTCGTATCTAGCAAAACTTCTCTAACATGCATCTAAGGGGTTTCTTCGACATGTTTTCTCGTATCCCGAGGAATAATGTATAAATACTTTCCCCGATCGATAGAAGAGATAAGCCATTTTCTCCCTTAAGGAAACTATGCCAAAATAATGTCAAGATACTGATTAGGAATCGAAGGCCCTTAGGCGGGGCAACCACCCCCAGTTCCCCCACTCTATGGCTTCTTTGTTTGTCTCTTGCATACGTTGAGGTCGTGAGAAACTCTAGTAGAAGGAAATAACATACATGACATAATCATTGCGCATTCTCCCGATCAGGAGGATGCCCATGCTTAACAGGAGACAAATATGTATTGTTGAAGTTTTTGGCATCAACAATCAACATTCTCATGTTCACATGAAAGTAAAAAATTTAACTATGACTGACTCAACTAATAATTTCTGTCTCTTTCAATTTTTTATCAGTATACTTAATTATGCTATTTTTTGAGACGTCCATTGCGCGTGAATATAAAGTTTTATAAATATTATTATAATGTTAATTTTTTGCTCAAAACATGTGCTTCCTTTGTGATGTTAACTTAAAAATGTGCAATAAAGAAAGTTTTTTTCCCGCTCAATGAAACTTTTTTTCACTTTTTAAGGCTCGTTAGATTAATAAATACATAAAAATGACAATAAAGATATATTAGGTTAATTTGAGACTTATTTTTTGTTTATAATTACAATTTTAAGATTTTAGATTAATAATTAGGTGAAAATATGTTTAAAGGTGATAGTTTAAATAAAATAGTTAAAACACTTCATATAAATAATTGAGATAACAAATACAAAATAGTTGAAATAATTTCATATGAGTAAATAGGATAATAAATACATTGAAATGATAATAAAGAAAATTTAAAAATAATAAAGGATACTATTGTTTAAAATGTTTCTACAAAATCTATAACTTTAGATATAGAATAGATTAAATAATATTCTTAAAATATTATGAATATAATTAAGTAATTATATTAATATAATATTCTGAGATACCATTTGATCAAAGTTACTCGTCCCCAAAAGTCACTCATCACCCATGCTGGGTCGAGGTTTTGTACATAAATATGATAATGCTTAAAAGTTATTTTTAGTCCATTAACTTTCATAAATGTACTGAAACAATCATTAAATTTTAATATGATTACATTCATCCATTAACTTTAAATTTTATTCTCATTTGGTCATTTTCTTAAACTCCGTCAATTTTTCCATCCACGTTGTTTACATGGACGCCGCATGAGACGCACGTGGATGCTAATTATACTTTTAATAATTAATTTTTAACCTAATGAATTTTAACCCATCAATCATCAATACCCTACCATTTCCCTCCTCCCTATCCAACATTCTCCTATTTAAACTTGTTAACAGCATACAGAGCCGCTGCCGCTTCACCTCCTCGTGTATACTTGCGTTCAGGATGAGTCCACCGTTAGCAAAGGGGGCAATTGTCCTCTTTATTTTAAGACAGTTTGGTAAATATTAGTAACTTAATGCTTAAATTAGTCAAATATATAAGTTTTTCCCCTCCTAATATTTTAGAACTATCAACTTAATTACCTTTTGCCCCATAATTTTAGTAATTAATACAGTCTTTTTAAATGAGTGAATGTTTTCACCTACAAATTATAAAAATTAGATGCATAATAAGATGAATATGTAATTTTGTATATTTTGTCATCATAACTTAACCACCCTTTGAAAGTTTTATGACCTCACCCCTTCTTGCCGTTGTCAATTATATAAATTTAAGACTTAAAGTGTGGTGATTCACTGATTCCTATAGAAGACATTAAATTTGATTCAACTTTCTACCAAAGTACATCAGTTTGGGTGCAAAATTAACAAAAGTTTAGCAGTTTTTAATTAGTTGATTAGTGTTAATAAGGACTTCTCACCATTATATAAACAAACAAAATAAATAAAAAGTAAAACTTGGTGATGCAACAAAAAAAACTGTTCAAATTAACTGTGAAATTGTAATTTTTATTAGAAAAAGCAAAATGAGTAAGAGAGAAAAAATATGAAAATTCTTTCTTCAAAACTTAAAAGTATGAGAACTCTACTTAATATCATGTTGTTTTAGATGACTTGGTATATTTTTATTTAATAGGTAGATGACTTGATATATTTTCATTTAATAGGTAGATGACTTGGTATTATATAATCATTTTCTTCAATATATTGAAGTATCATTAGCATATATCTACTTTTTACTAATAGATTATTAAGAATTGGTAGGATCTTACGATCCTGAATCTTGAATTCTATGATTATCGATCCTATACCCTTCCACCGATCCTAGGTAGAATCTCGATCCTGACAACCTTACCTATAATTACTTTTCCCGATCGATAGAAGAGATAGGTCATTTTCTCCCTTAAAGAAACTATGCCAAAATAATATCAAGATACTAGATTAGGAATCGGAGGCCCTTAAGTGGGACAACCACCTCCCAATTCCCCCGCTCTATGGCTTCTTTGTTTGTCTCTTGCTGATGTTGGGGTCGTGAGGAACTCAAGCCAGAGGGAATAACATACACAACATCATCGTTGCACATTCTCCCGATCAAGTGGATGCCCATGCTTGACACGGGAGACACGCATATGTACTATTGAAGTTTTCGGCATCAACAATCAATATTCTCATATTCACACGAAAGTAAAATTTAACAGTGATTGACTCAACTAATGATTTTGGCATCTTTCAAATTTTTATGAGTGTACTTAATTATACTAGTTTTTGAGACTTCAATTGCACATGAATATAAAGTTTTATAAATATTATTATAATGTCAATTGTTTACTTAAAATATGCACTTCCTTTGTGATGTTAACTTAAAAAAGTGCGATAAAGAAAGTTTTTTTCCCGCTCAATGAAACTTTCTTCACTTTTAAGGCTCAATTGATTAATAAATACATAAAAATGATAATAAAGAAATATTAGATTAATTTGAGACTTATTTTTTATTTATAATTACTATTTTAAGATTTTAGATTAATAATTAGGTGAAAACAACTTTAAAGGTGATACTATAAACAAAATAGTTAAAACACTTTTCATATAAATAATTGAGATAATAAATACAGAAAAGTTCAAGAAAACTCATATGAGTAATTAGGATAATAAATACACTGAAATGATAATAAAAAGAAAATTTTAAAAATAATTATCGATACTATTGAAAAAAGTCACTCGTCCTCCAAAATCAGTCGTCCCCATAATGGGTCGAGAGTTTGTACATAAATAGGAGAATGCTTAAAAGTTATTTTTTTAGTCCATTAACTTTCATAAATGTACTAAAACAATCATTTACTTTTAATATGATTACATTCACCCATTAACTTAAAATTTTACTCTCATTTAGTCATTCCATTAAACTCCGTCAATTTTTCTATCCACATTGTTTACATGGACGCCACATGAGATGCACGTGAATACTAATTATACTTTTAATTATTGATTTTTCACTTAAGGAATTTTAACCCATCAATCATCAATACCCTACCATTTCCCTCCTCCCTACCCTACATTTTCCCATTTAAAATTTATAACAACATACAAGGTCGCTGCTGCTTCACCTCATCGTGCATACTTGCGGTCAGGATGAGTCCACCGTTAACAAAAAGGGGGCAATTGCCCCTTTTATTTTAAGATAGTTTAGTAAATATTAGTAATTAAATGCCTAAATCAGTCAAATATATAAGTTTTTTCACTTTTAATATTTTAGAACTATCAACTTAATTTCCTTTAGCCCCATAATTTTAGTAATTAATACAGTTTTTTTATTGAGTGAATGTTTTCACCTACCAATTATAAAAATCAGATGCATAATGAGATAAATGAATAAATAATTACCCTTATTTCAATTGTTCCCAAATATGTAATTTTATATATTTTGTCATCATTATTTATCTCCCTTTAAAAATTTTATGACCTCGCCCCTGCTTGCGGTCGCTGTTACGCTGGCGATAATTGTCAATTATACAAATTTTAGACTTAAAGTGCTGTGATTCACTGATTCTTATAGAAAATATATTAAATTTGATTCAACTTTCTGCTAAAGTACATCAGTTTGAGTACAAAATTAACAAAGAAAAATGGGATTTAAGCAGAAATTGAAGGGAAAAAAAGGAAGTAGACATGGATTTTAATTTGATACAAAAGTTTGGCAGTTTAAGTAGTTGATTAGTGTTAATATGGACTTTTCGCCGTTATATAAACAAACAGAATAAATAAAAAGCAACACTTGGTGATGCAACAAAAAGCTGTTCAAACAATGTATTTCCAACTCAATTAGTGGGGGGTCATTTCAGCCGTCGGATTGGAGAATCAAGTGATGTGGGAGAGGGTGACGCTGATGATTATGATACAGGTGATGCTGAGGGTTAAGATTATCT
>QANY01009141.1:3179702-3329674 GCA_003255025.1 Datisca glomerata | reverse complement strand
CTAAACCCTAAACCCCAAACCCTAAACCCTAAACCCGAACCCCAAACCCCAAACCCTAGTCTGTGTTTTTTGGACACAAAATTAGGCTCCGATAGGTAAAGCCTATCGCACCTGTAGGTCTCTTAATAAGCTTCAATTTGATATGGTACAGGACTCGTGTTTTTTGGACACAAAACTAGGTTCTGACAGGTAAACCTTATCGCGCTTGTAGGTCTCTAAATAAGATTCAATTTCATATCTTATAGGGCCCGTGGATACACCTATGTCAAAAGTTATGCCCTACGAAAGTGGACATGCGCGAGCTACTTCATATCTTATAGGGCCCGTGGATACACCTATGTCAAAAGTTATGCCCTACGAAAGTGGACATGCGCGAGCTACGATCCGTCTGTTACAGCAATTCTAAAGGTGCACATTTCTTGTTTTTTGGATACAAAACTAGGCGGCGACGGGTTAATCATGTCGCATTTGTAGGACTCTTAATAAGCTTCAATTTGATATCTTACAGGGCTCATGGTTCTATACGTGTAAAAACTTATGCCCTACGAAGTGGACATGCGCGTGCTACGATCTGTCTGTTACTGCAATTCTAAAGATGCACAGTCCATGTTTTTTGAACACAAAATTAGCCTCCGATATGTAAAGCCTATCGCACCTGTAGGTCTCTGAATAAGCTTCAAAAGTTATTCCATACGGAAGTAGACATGCCCGTGCTATGATCCGTCTGTTACAAAAATTGTAAAGATGCGTAATCTGTGTTTTTTGGACGAAAAACTAAGCTCTAACACGATCCGTCTGTTACAACAATTCTAAACCTGCACAGTCCATGTTTTTTGGACACAAAACTGGGCTCCAACGTTTAAAACATGTCGCACCTATTGGTCTCTTAATAAGCTTCAATTTAAAATCTTACAGCGCCCGTGGTTACACCCGTGTCAAAAGTTATGCCCAACGAAAGTAGACATGCATGTGCTACGATACGTGTTACAGCAATTCTAAAGCTGCGTAGTCCGTGTTTTATGTATATAAAACTAGCTTCGACAGGTTAACCCTGTCGCACCTGTAGGACACGAAATAAACTTCAATTTGACATCTTAGAGGGCCCGTGGTTCAACCCGTGTCAAAAGTTATGCCCTATGGAAGTTGACATGCGCGTGCTACGATCCGTCTGTTACAGCATTTCTGACTCAGCATATTCAATGTTTTTTGGACACAAAATTAGGCTCCGACAGGTAAACCTATCGCACCTGTAGGTCTCTTAATAATTATCAATATTATAACTTACAGGGCCCGTGCTTCCACCCGTGTCAAAAGTTATGCCCTACGGAAGTGGACATGCGCGTGCTACGATCCGTCTGTTATAGAAATTCTAAACCTATACAGTCTGTGTTTTTTGGACACAAAACTAGGCTCTAATGGGTAAAGCCTGTCATACCAGTAGGTCTCTGAATAATCTTCAATTTGATATCTTACAGGGCCCGTGGTTCCACCCGTATCAAAAGTTATGCGCTTTGGAAGTGGACATGCGCGTGCTACATTTTGTCTGTTACAGCAAATCTGACCCTAAACAGTCTGTGTTTTTTGCACACGAAATTAAGATCTGACGGGAATAGCCTGTTCACCTTTGTCAAAAGTTATACCCTACGGAAGTAGACATGCCCGTGTTACGATCCGTCTGTTACAGTAATTCTAACGATGAATTGTCCTTGTTTTTTGGACATAAAACTGGCTCCGACGGGTAAAGCTTGTTGTACATGTAGGTCACTGAATAATCTTTAATTTAATATTTTACAGGACCCGGGGTTCCACCCGTGTCAAAAGTTATGCCCCACGGAAGTGAACATGCGCGTGCTACGATCAGTCTGTTGCAATAATTCTAAACCTGCACAACCCGTGTTTTTTAGACACAAAATTGGGCTCTGATATATAAAGCCTGTCGCACCTGTGGGTCTCTTAATAAGATTCAATTAGATATCTTACAAAACCCATGGTTCCACCCATGTCAAAAGTTATGCTCTACGGAAGTAGACATGCACGTGCTACGATCCGTCTGTTACAGCAATTCTAAAGATGCACAATCCGTGTTTTTTGGACACATAACTAGGCTTCGACGGGTAAACCCTATCCCACATGTAGGTCTTTGAATAAGCTTCACTTTCATCTCTTACAGGGCCCGTGGTTCCACCTATGTCAAATGTTATGCTCTACGAAAGTTGACAGGCGCGTGCTACGATCCATCTGTTATAGCAATTCTAAATCTGCACAATCTGTGTTTTTTGGACACAAAACTAGGCTCCAACGATTAAAGAGTATCGCACCTGTAGGTCCATGAATAACCTTCCATTTGATATCGTAAAGAACTCGGGATTCCACCCGTGTCAAAAGTTTTGCCCCACGGAAGTGAACATGCTCGTGCTACGATATGTCTGCTATAGCAATTCTAAACCTGCGCATTACGTGTTTTTTGGACACAAAACTAGGCGCCGACGGGTATATCCTATCGCACCTGTAGGTCTCTTAATAAGCTTTAATTTGATATCTTATAAGGCCCGTGATTGCACCCGTGTCAAAAGTTATGCCCTATGACAGTCGACATGCCTGTGCTACGATACGTCTGTTACAGCGATTCTAAAGATGCACAGTCTGTGTTTTTTGGACACAAAACTAGGCTCCGACAGGTGAGCCTATCGCACATGTATGTCCTTAAATAAGCGTCAATTTGATATCTTATAGGGCCCGTGGTTCCACACGTGTCAAAAGTTATGCCCTAAGGAAGTAGACATGGCCGTGTTACGATCCGTCTGCTACAGCAATTCTAAAGATGCAAAGTCCGTGTTTCTTTGCCACAAAGCTAGGCTCCGACAGGTTTAGCCTATCGCACTTGTACGTCTCTTAATAATCTTCAATTTGATATCTTACAGGGCCCGAAGTTCCACCCTTGTCAAAAGTTATGCCCTATGGAAGTAGAAATGCCTGTGCTATGATCCGTCTGTTACAGCAATTCTAAAGATGCACAGTCCGTGTTTTTTTACCACAAAGCTAGGTTCTGACGGATTTATCATGTCGCACATGTAGGTATCTTAATAAGCTTCAATTTTATATCTTACAGGGCCCGTGCCTCCACCCGTCTCAAAAGTTATGCTCTACGGAAGTTGACATGCCCGTGCTACGATCCGTCTGTTACAACAATTCTAAAGATGAAATAGTCCATGATTTTTGGACACAAAACTAGCTCTGATGGGTAAAGCCTGTCTCACTTGTAGGTCTCTGAATAGGCTTTAATTTGATATCTTACAGGACTCGTGGTTCCACCCGTGTCAAAAGTTTTAACCCACAGAATTGAACATGCACGTGCTACGATCCATCTGTTGCAGCAATTCTAAAGATGAACTATCCATGTTTTTGGGACATAAAACTGGCTCTGACGGGTAAAGCCTGTCGCTCCTGTAGGTCTGTGAATAAGCTTTAATTTGATATCTTACAGGACCCGGGGTTCCACCCGTGTCAAAAGTTTTACCCCACGGAAGTGAATATGCACGTGCTACGATCCATCTATTGCAGCAATTCTAAACCTACGCAGTCTGTGTTTTTTGGAGACAAAACTGGGCTCTGATGTATATAGCATGTTGGACCTGTAGCTCTTCTAATAAGCTTCAATTTGATATCTTACGAAACTTGTGGTTCCAACCATTTCAAAAGTTATGCCCTACGGAAGTTACAGCAATTCTAAAGATGCATAGTCCGTGTTTATTGGACACAAAACTAGGCTCTGACGGGCGAACCCTATCGCACCTGTAGGTCTTTGAATAAGCATCAATTTCATCTGTTACAGTGCCCGTGGTTCCACCTATGTCAAAAGTTATGTCCTACGGAAGTGAACATGCGCGTGCTATGATCCGCCTGTTACAGCAATTCTAAACCTTCACAGTCCGTATTTTTTGGACACAAAACTAGGCTCCGATAGGTATAGATTATTGCACCTGTAGGTCTCTTATTAAGCTTCAATTTGATATCTTATAGGGCCTGTGCTTCCACCCGTGTCAAAAGTTATGCCCTACAAAAGTAGACATGTCCATGCTACGATCCGTCTGTTATAGCGATTCTAAAGATACACAGTCTGTGTTTTTTGGACACAAAACCAGGCTCTGACGGGTAAATCCTATCGCACCTGTAGGTCCGTGAATAAGCTTTAATTTGATATCCTACAGGAACCAGGGTTCCACCCGTGTCAAAAGTTATGCCCCATGGAAGTGAACATGCATGTCCTACGATCTGTCTGAAACATCAATTCTAAACCTGCACAGTCTGTGTTTTTTGAAACAAAACTAGGCACCGACAGGTATAACCTATCGCACATGTAGGTCTCTTAATAAGCTTAAATTTGATATCATACAGGGCCCGTGCTTCCACCTCTGTAAAAAATTATGTCCTACGAAAGTAGACATGCCCGTGCTACGATCCGTGTGTTATAGCGATTCTAAAGATGCACAGTCCATGTTTTCTAGACTCGAAACTTGGCTCCGATGGGTAAACCCTATGGTACCTGTAGGTCTTTGAATAAACTTTAATTTTATATCTTATACGGCCCGTGGTTCCACCCGTGTCAAAAGTTATGTCGCACGGATGTGGACATGCGCGTGCTACGATTAGTCTGTTACAGCAATTCTAAACATGCACAGTCTGTATTTTTTGGACACAAAACTGGGCTCTGATGTATAAAGCATGTCGCACCTATAGGTCTCTTAATAAGCTTCAATTTGATATCCTACACGGCCCGAGCTTCCACCCGTGTCAAAAGTTATGCCATACGGAAGTAGACATGCCCGTGCTACGATCCGTCTGTTACTGCAATTCTAAAGATGAACAGTCCGTGTTTTTTTGCCACAAAACTAGGCTCCGACGGGTTAAGCTTGTCGCACATATAGGTCTCTTAATAAGCTTGAATTTGATATCTTACAGGTCTCGTGCTTCCACCCGTGTCAAAAGTTTTGCCCTACGGAAGTGGACATGCCCGTGCATCGATTTGTTTATTACAACAATTCTAAAGATGAACAGTCCGTGTTTTTTGACAGAAAACTGGCTCCGACGGGTAAGGCCTGTCGCATTTGTAGGTATCGGAATAAACTTTAATTTGATATCTTACAGGACCCGTGGTTCACCCGTGTCAAAAGTTATGCCCCACGGAAGTGAACATGCACGTGCTACGATACGTCTGTTACAACAATTCTAAACCTGCACATCCATATTTTTTTGTCACAAAACTGGGCTCCGATGTATAAAGCCTGTCGCACCTGTAGATCTCTTAATAAGCTTCAATTTGATATCTTATGAAGCTCGTGGTTCCAGCGGTATCAAAAGTTATGCCCTACGGAAATAGACATCCCGTGCTACGATCCATCTGTTGCAACAATTCTAAAGATGAATAGTCCATGTTTTTTGGACACAAAATTGGCTCCGACGGGTAAAGCCTGTCGAACCTGTAGGTCTCTAAATAATCTTTCATTTGATATCTTACAGGACCCGGGGTTCCACCAGTGTCAAAAGTTATGCCCCACGGAAGTGGACATGCGCGTGCTATGATTCGTCTGTTATAGTAATTCTAAAGCTGCACAGTCCGTGTTTTTTGGACACAACACAAGGCCCTGATGGGTTAAGCCTAACGCACCTGTAGGACTCTTAATAAGCTTTAATTTGATATCTTACAGGGCATGTGGTTCCACAAGTGTCAAAAGTTATGCCCTACGGAAGTGGACATGCGCGTGCTACGATACGTTTTTTATTGCAATTCTGACCCTGCACAGTCCGTGTTTTTTGGACACAAAAATAGGCTCCGATGGGTAAAGCCTATCGCACCTATATGTCTCTTAATAAGCTTCAATTTGATGTCTTACAGTTCCCGTGGTTCCACACGTGTCAAAAGTTATACCCTACGGAAGTCAACATGCCCGAGCTACGATCCATCTGTTACAGCCATTCTAAAGATGCACGGTGTGTGTTTTTTGGACACAAAACTAGGCTCTAACGGGTAAACCCTATCGCACCTTTAGGTCTATGCATAAGATTCAATTTCATATCATACAGGGCCCGTGGTTCCACCTATGTCAAAAGTTATGCCCTCCGGAAGTGGACATGCGCGTGTTATGATCTGTCTGTTACAGCAATTTAAAAGTTGCACAGTCTATGATTTTTGAACATAAAACTAGGCTCCGATGGTTTATTCCTGTCACACTTGTAGGACTCTAAATAATCTTAAATTTGATATCTTACAGGGCCCGTGGTTCGACCCGTGTCAAAAGTTATTCGCTACGGAAGTGGACATGCGCGTGCTAAGATCCGTCTGTTATAGCAATTCTGACACTGCACAGTCAATGTTTTTTGGACACAAAATTCGGCTTGGACGAGTAAAGCCTGTTGCACCTGTAGGTCTCTGAATAAGCTTCAATTTGATATCTTACAGGGCCTGTGGTTCTACCCGTGTAAAATGTTATGCCCTATGGAAGTAGACATGCTCGTGCTATGATCTGTCTGTTACAGCAATTTTAAATATGCACAGTCTGTGTTTTTTGGACACAAAACTCATCTCCGACGGATAAACCCTATCGCACCTGTAGGTATCTGAATAAGCTTCAATTTCTTATCTTTCAGGGCCCGTGGTTCCATCTATGTCAAAAGTTATGCCCTACGGAATGGACATGCGCGTGCTACGATCTGTTTGTTACAGCAATTCTAAAGTAGCACATTCCGTGTTTTTTGGATACAAATCTAGGCTCCGATGGGTAAACCTTTTCGCACCTTTAGGTCTCTGAATAAGCTTCAATTTGATATCTTACAGGGCCCGTGGTTCCACCAGCGTCAAAAGTTATGCCCTACGGGAGTGGACATGCGCGTGCTATGATCCGTCCGTTACCGCAATTCAAACCCTGCACAGTCAGTGTTTTTTTGACACAAAACTGGGCTCTGATGTATTAAGCCTGTCGCAAATGTAGGTCTCTTAATAAGCTTCAATTTGATATCTTACAGGACCTGTGATTTCACCCGTGTTAAAAGTTATGCCCCACGAAAGTAGCCATGCCTGTGCTACGATCCGTCTGTTACAGCAATTCTAAAGATGCACGGTCTGTGTTTTTTTGACACAAAATTATGCTCCGATGGGGAAACCCTATCGCACCTATTGGTCTTTGAATAAGCTTCAATTTCATATCCTACAGGGCCTGTGGTTCCACATATGTCAAAAGTTAAGCCTTACGGAAGTGGACATGCGCGTGTTACGATCCATCAGTTATAGCAATTCTAAAGCAGCACAGTACGTGTTTTTTGGACACAAAACTAGGTTCTGATGGGTTATGCCCTACGGAAGTGGACATACGCGTGCTACGATTCATCTGTTACAGTAATTCTGACCCTGCACAAGCCATTTGTTTTGCACAAAGTTAGGCTCCGACAAGTAAAGCCTATCGCACCTTTAGGTCTCTTAATAATATTCATTTTGATATCTTACAGGGCCCGTGGTTCCACCCGTGTCAAAAGTTATGCCCTACGAAAGTAAACATGCCCGTGCTACGATCCGTCTGTTACAACAATTCTAAAGATGTACAGTCTGTGTTTTTTGGACACAAACCTCAGTTCCGAAGGGTAAACCCAATCGCACATGTATGTCTCTTAATAAGCTTCAATTTCATATCTTATAGGGCATGTGGTTCCACCTATGTCAAAAGTTATGTCCTACGGAAGTGGACATGCGCGTGTTACGATCCGTCTGTTACAGCAATTCTAACCCTGCACATTCCATGTTTTTTGGAAACAAAATTAGGCTTCGACAAGTAAAGTCGGTTGCACCTGTTAATCGCTTAATAAGCTTCAATTTGATATCTTACATGGTCCATGGTTCTACCCGTGTGAAAAGTTATGTCCTACGGAAGTAGACATGCGCGTGCTACGATCTGTATGTTACAGAAATTCTAAAGCTACACAATTTGATATCTTACAGGGCCCGTGGTTCCACCTGTGTCAAAAGTCATGCCCTACGGAGTTGGACATGCGCGTGCTACGATCCGTCTGGTACAACAATTCTAAACCTGCACAGTCCATGCTTTTTGGACGCAAAACTAGGCTCCAACGGGTAAATCCTGTCACACCAGTAGATCTTTTAATGAGCTTCCATTTGATAACTTACAGGGCTCGTGGTTCCACCTATGTCAAAAGTTATGCCCTATGGAAGTGGACATGCGCGTGCTACGATTCGTCTGTTCCAGCAATTCTAAATTTGCACAGTCCATGTTTTTTGGACACAACACAAGGAACCGATGGGTTAACCCTGTCGCACTTGTAGGACTCTGAATAAGCTTTAATTTGATATCTTACAGGGCCCGTGGTTCCACTCGTGTCGAAAGTTATGCCCTACGGAAGTAGACATGCGCGTGCTACGATCCGTCTGTTACAGTAATTCTAACCCTGCACAGTCCGTGTTTTTTGGACAAAAAATTAGGCTCTGATGTGTAAAGCCTGTTGCACCTGTAGTTGTCTTAATAAGCTTCAATTTGATATCATACAGGGCTCATGGTTCCACCCGTGTCAAAAGTTATGCCCTACGGAAGTAGACATGCTCGTGCTACGATCCGTCTGTTACAGCAATTCTGAAGAGGCACAGTCCATGTTTTTTGGACACAAAACTAGGCTCCGATAGGTAAACCCTATCACACCAGTAGGTCTCTCAATAAGCAAAAATTTCATATCTTACAGGGTCCGTGGTTCGACCTATATCAAAAGTTATGCCCTACGGAAGTGGACATTCGCGTGATACGATCCGTCTGTTCCAACAATTCTAAAGCTGCGTAGTCTATGTTTTTTGTATACAAAACTAGGCTCTGATGGGTTAACTGTGTCATGCCTGTAGGACTCAGAATAAGCTTTAATTTGATATCTTACAGGGCCCGTGGTTCCACCCGTGTCAAAAGTTATTTCCCACAGAAATTGACATGCGCGTGCTACGATCCGTCTGTTACAACAATTCTTACCCTGCACAGTCTGTGTTTTGTGGACACAAAATTAGGCTCCAACGGGTAAAGCCTGCCACACCTATAGATCTCTTAATAAGCTTCAATTTGATATCTTACATGGTTCGCGGTTCCACCCGTGTCAAAAGTCATGCCATACAGAAGTAGACATTCGCGTGCTACGATCCATCTGTTACAGACATTCTAAAGCTGTACAGTCTGTGTTTTTTGGACACAACACAAGGCTCTGATGGGTTAACCCTGCCGCACTTGTAAGACACTAAATAAGCTTCAATTTGATATCTTATAGGGCCCATGTTTTTGGACACAAATTAGGCTCTGATGGCCAAAGCATGTCACACCTATAGGTCTCTTAATAAGATTCAATTTGATATCTTACAGGACCCGTGGTTCCACCCGTGTCAAAAGTTATGCCCTTCGGAAGTGGACATGTGCGTGCTACGATCTGTCTGTTACAGCAATTCTTAACCTGCACAGTCTGTGTTTTTTGGACACAAAACTGGGCTCCAATTGGTAAAGCCTATCGTACCTGTAGGTCTTTTAATAAGCTTCCATTTGAAATCTTACAGGGCCCGTGGTTCCACCCGTGTCAAAAGTTATGCCCTACAGACGCAGACATGCCCGTGCTACGATCCGTCTATTACAGAAATTCTAAAGATGCACATTCCATGTTTTTTGGACACAAAACTGTAGGTCTCTGAATAAGCATCAATTTCATATCTTATAGGGCCTGTGGTTTCACCTATGTAAAAAGTTATGCTCTACGGAAGTGGACATACGCGTGCTACGATCTGTTTGTTATAGCAATTCTAAAGTAGCACAATCCGTGTTTTTTGGATACAAAACTAGGCTCCGATGGGTAAACCTTGTCGCACCTATAGGTCTCTGAATAAGCTTCAATTTTATATCTTACAGGGCATGTGGTTTTAGCTGTGTCAAAAGTTATGCCCTACTAAAGTGGATTTGAGCGAGCTACGATCCGTTTGTTATAGCAATTCTAAAGCTGCACAGCCCGTGTTGTTTGGACACAAAACAAGGATCTGAAGGGTAAACTCTATCGCACCTTTAGGTCTCTTAATAAGTTCAATTTGATATTTTACAGGACCCGTGGTCCCAGCCTTGTCAAAAGTTAGCCCTACGGATGTGGACATGCGCGTGTTACTATCCGTCTGTTACAGCAATTCTAAAGCTGCACAGTCTGTGTTTTTTAGACTCGAAACTGGACTCCGATGGGTAAACCCTATGGTACCTATAGGTCTTTGAATAAACTTCAATTTTATATCTTATACGGCCCGTGGTTCCACTCATGTCAAAATTTATGCCCTACGGAAGTGAACATGTGCGTGCTACGATCCGTCTGTTACAGTAATTCTAAACCTTCACAGTCTGTGTTTATTGGACACAAAACTTGGCCCCGACGGGTAAACCCTATCGCACCTTTAGGTCTCTAAATAAGCTTCAATTTGATATCTTACAGGGCCCGTGGTGCCACCTGTGTCAAAAGTAATGCCCTACGAAAGTGGACATGCGCGTGCTACGATCCGCCTGTTACATCAATTCTGACCGTGCATAGTCCGTATTTTTTGGACACAAAATTAAGCTCTGACGGGTAAAGCTTGTCGCACCTGTAGATCTCTTAATAAGCTTCAAGTTGGTATCTTACATGGTCTGTGGTTCCACCCATGTCAAAAGTTATGCCTTACGGAAGTAGACATGCGCGTGCTACGTTCTGTCTGTTACAGCAATTCTAAAGCTTCACAGTCTGTGTGTTTTGGACATAACACAAGGCTCTAATGGTTTAATCCTGTCGCACCTATAGGACTCTGAATAAGCTTCAATTTGAAATCTTACAGGGCCCGTGGTTCCACCCGTGTAACAAGTTATGCCCTACAGAAGTGGATATGCATGTGCTACGATCCGTCTAGTACAGTAATTCTGATCCTGCACAGCTTGTGTTTTTTGGAGACAAAACTAGGCTCTGACGGGTATAGAGGTCTCTTCATAAGCTTCAATTTGATATCTTACAGGGCTCGTGCTTCTACCCGTGTCAAAAGTTATGCCCTACGGAATCGGTCATGCACGTGCTACGATCCGTCTGTTACAACAATTCTAAAGCTGCACAGTCCACATTTTTTAGACACAAACTAGGCTCCGACGGGTAAAGCCTATCGCACCCGTAGGTCTCTTAATAAGCTTCAATTAGATATCATACAAGGGTCGTGGTTCCACCCGTGTAAAAAGTTACGCTCTACGGAAGTAGACATGACCGTGCTATGATCCGTCTGTTACAACAATTCTAAAGAGGCACAGTCCATGTTTTTTGAACACAAAACTAGGCTCCGATAGATAAACCCTATCGCACCTGTAGGTGTCTGAATAAGCATCAATTTCATATCTTATAGGGCCCGTGGTTCCACTTATGTCAAAAGTTATGCCATTCGGAAGTGGACATGTGCGTGCTACGATCCGTCTGTTACAGCAATTCTAAAGCTGCACAGTCCGTGTTTTATGGTACAAAACTAGGCTCCGATGGGTTATCCCTGTCGCGCATATAGGACTCTGAATAAGCTTCAAATTGATGTCGTACAAGGCCCGTGGTTCCACCCGTGTCAAAAGTTATGCCCAACGGAAGTGGACATGCACGTGCTACGATCCGTCTATTACAGCAATTGTGACCCTGCACACTCCGTGTTTTTAGGATAAAAAATTGGGCTCCGATGGGTAAAGCCTGTCACACCTATATATCTCTTAAGAAGCTTCAATTTGATATCTTACATGCTCTGTGGTTCCACCCGTGTCAAAAGTTATGCCCTATGGAAGTAGACATGCGCGTGCTACGATTCGTCTGTTATAGCAATTCTAAAGTTGCAAAGTCCATGTTTTTTCGACACAACACAAAATTCTTGTCGCGCATGTAAGACTCTAAAAAAGCTTTAATTTTATATCTTACAGGGCCCGTTGTTCCACCTCTAGGTCTCTTAATAAGCTTCAATTTGATATCTTACAAGGCCGTGCTTCCACCAGTGTAAAAAGTTATGTCCCTACGACATGCGCGTGCTACGATCCGTCTGGTACAACAATTCTGACCCTTCACAGTCCGTGTTTTTTGGACACTAAACTAGGCTCTGACAGATATAGCCTATCATACCTCTAGATCTCTTAATAAGTTTCAATTTGATATCTTACAGGGCACGTGCTTCCACCCGTGTCAAAAGTTATGCCCTACAATATTGGACATGCTCGTGCTATGATCCATCTGATAGAGTAATTCTAAAGCTGCACAGTCTGTGTTTTTTGGAAATAAAACTAGGCTCCGATAGGTTAACCCTGTCACACCTGAAGGTCTCTGAATAAGCTTCAATTTCATATCCTACAGGGCCTGTGGTTCCAACCGTGTCAAAAGTTATGCCCCACGGAAGTGGCATGCGAGTGCTACGATTCGTCTGTGACACCAATTCTAACCCTGCACAGTCCGTGTGTTTTGGACACAATTAGGCTCCGACGGGTAAAGTCTGTAGCACCTGTAGGTTTGTTAATAAGTTTCAATTTGATATCTTACAGGGCCCGTGGTTCCACCCGTGTCAAAAGTTATGCCCTACGAAAGTCGACATGCGCGTGCTACGATCCATTTGTTACAACAATTCGAAAGCTGCACAGTCCGTGTTTTTTAGATACAAAACTAAGCTCCGATGAGTTAACCCTGTCGCGCTTGTAGGTCTCTGAATAAGCTTTAATTTGATATCTTACAAGGCCCGTGGTTCCACCCGTGTTAAAAACTATGCCCTACAGAAGTGGACATGCGGGTGCTACGATCCGTCTGTTTCAACAATTCTGACCCTACACAGTCCGTGTTTTTTGGACACAAAATTATGCTCTGACGTATAAGGCCTGTCACATCTGTAGATCTCTTAATAAGCTTCAATTTGATATCTTACATGGTCCGTGGTTCCACCCGTGTCAAAAGTTATGCCCCACGGAAGTAGACATACGCGTGCTACGATCCATCTGTTACAGCAATTCTAAAGCTGCACAGTCCATGTTTTTTGTACACAACACAATTCTCCGATGAGTTAACCCTGTCGCACCTGTAGGACTCTCAATAGGCTTCAATTTTATATCTTACAAGGCTTGTGGTTCCACCTGTGTCAAAAGTTATGCCCTACGAAATTGGACATGCTCGTGCTACGATCTGTCTGTTACAGCAATTCTAAAGTTGCACAGTCTGCATTTTTTGGACATAAAACTAGGCTCTGACGGGTTAACCCTATCACACCTAAAGGTCTCTGAATAAGCTTCAATTTCAAATTCTCCAAGAAATTAATTTCTCATTTGACTGTATGTTCTCAATAACTTTCTTTCTACAAATACGTACATATATACATACATGCATACTTTTTGAAAAACTTTGTATGATTTTTTTCGATATTCATGTCAGTTTTGAAAACTAGAGAGATGGTGTATTTATAATTAAGATAAATTACAGGGAGATTAGTATAATTTATTATAATTAAGATAAATTACAGGGAGATTAGTATAATTTATCACAAGAATGTTGATCTAGTTTATCCTTCAATGTATCACATTACATCTCGAAGAAATGTATCATAACCGGTCAAATACTCATGTTGCGCATGGATTTGAAAAAAAAATTAAGTTATATGTGTAAAAATTAATTTAGAAATTTAAATTATTGTCCAATAATATTATGTCTTTTCTTTCGCTTATGTAAACCTATAATTTTTATACTCTCACTCAAATTTTCAATCCTTTTTTTTATAATCATACTTTGAATAAACTATATTATACGTCATTCATTACAAACATTATACATCATTCATTACCAAACGTTTCCTATGATACAAAAAGAACAACCAAAAATCTAATACCATCAATAAACTCAAATTGTAGATCAATAATTAAAAAAAGAATAAAAAATAGATAATAATAGATAATTGACATCCGATCGAAGATCAAAATTAATCCCTGTAAGAGAATAAGAAAAAATTAGAGTGAATGAGTTCAAATAGAAAGAAATAATTGAGAAAATTAAAGTAGATAATAAAAGAAGAACAAAAGCTAACACAATTTCCATCAAGCCTCAATTGATTTGAAAACTGAAGGGACTTATGTGAATTGTTGGCGAATAGGAAAAGTTGCATAATAATGAGTAAAATAAAATGTTTAGGGAATAATTTAGAGTTTAAATTGAAATTTATCAAGATGATTTACTATTTTATACCTACTAGTATAAAGCACGTGCAAAAGCAATTTATATAATAATGTCTATTTATGTACGAAATAGTAATGTGAATTTAAACAATTAATTTGGTAGTTAGAAAGAGCACAAAAAAACAGAATGGTTAAAAATAAAATATCATTATACATAATAAATAATAAGTTCTTATTCTACAGTTGATTGCATAAAAGCACCATACTCATGTCAAGGAAAATATATATACATACGCACACACATAAATACCCACATACATAAATAATTTATTTTATAAACATATATTAAAATAAAAACAACTAAACTAAAATGTATAAAAACACAGACGCAGAGAAAAGGAATCAGTTAACTAACCTAAAATAATAATAAAAAAATAAAAAATTCATTTAAAAGAAAAAAAAATTGACAAAAAATAACTTAAAAGAAAATAAAAATCCTCCATGTTGTTGTAGAAAACATATATATGTGTCGCTTTTAAGGAAAAAATTTAAACTAGTCATACATGTAACAAAAACTAAAAGTAGTCACCCTCAATTCTTAATAAAATTCAGCGCCAAAAACATCCCTCGCGCGTTAGTGACAATTTGATATCTTACAGGACCCGTGGTTCCACCTGAATCAAAAGTTATGCGGTACGGAAGTGGACAAGCGCATGCTACGATCCGTCTGTTACAGCAATTCTAAATATGCACAGTCCATGTTTTTTGGAGACAAAAGTAGGCTTTGATGGTTAAATCCTATCGTACCTATAGGTCTCTGAATAAACTTCCATTTGATATCTTACAGGACCCATGGTTCAACCTATGTCAAAAGTAATGCCCTATGCAAGTGGACATGCGCGTGCTACGATCCGTCTGTTACAACAATTTTAAAGCATCACAGTCCTTGTTTTTTTACACAAAACTAGGCTAAGATGGGTAAAGCCTATCACATCTATAGGTCTCTAAACAAGCTTCAATTTGATATCTTATAGGGCCCGTAGTTCCACCCGTGTCAAGATTTATGCCATACGGAAGTGGACATGCACGAGCTACGATCCGTCTATTCTAGTAATTCTAAAGCTGCATAGTCCTTTTTTGGACACAAAACTAAGCTCTGACGGGTAGACCCTGTCACCCTTGTAGGTCTGTGAATAAGCTTTAATTTGATTTCATACACGGCCCGTTGTTCCACCCGTGTTAAAAGTTATACCCTACAGAAGTGGACATGCACGTGCTACGATACGTATTTTACAGTAATTCTAAAGCTGCACAGTCCTTTTTTTGCTACACAAAACTAGGCTCCGACGTGGAAACCCTGTCACACTTGTCGGACTCTGAATAATCTTTAATTTGATATCTTACAGGGCCCGGGGTTCCACCCGTGTCAAAAGTTATGCCCTTCGGAAGTGGACATACGCGTGCTACGATACGTCTGTTACAGCAATTTTAGAGATGCACAGTCCGTATGTTTTGGACACAAAACGAGGCTCTAATGGGTAAACGCTATCGTACCTGAAAGTCTTTGAACAAGCTTCAATTTAATATCTTACAGGGCCCGTGGTTCCACCCGTGTCAAAAGTTATGCCCTACGGAAGTGGACATGCGCGTGCTACGATCCGTCTGTTACAGTAATACTAAAAATGCACAGTCCGTATTTTTTGGACATAAAACATGGCTCTGACGGGTAAACCCTATTGTACCTGTAGGTCTCTGAATAAGCTTTAATTTGATTTCTGATAGAGCCCGTGGTTCCACCCGTGTCAAAAGTTATGCCGTACGAAAGTGGACATTCGCATGCTACGATCCATTTGTTACAGCAATTCTAAAGCATCACAGTCAGTGTTTTTTGGACACAAAACTAGGCTAAGACGGGTAAATCATATTGCACCCGTAGGTCTCTGAATAAGCTTAAATTTGTTATCCTACAGCGCCCGTTGTTCCGCTCGTGTAGAAGTTTTGCCCTACGAAAGTGGGCATGCATGAGTTACGATCCGTCCATTACAGTAATTCTAAAGCTGCACAGTCCTTATTTTTTGGATTCAAAAGTACGCTCCGACGGGTAAACCCTGGCGCCCCCTGTAGGTCTATAAATAAGATTCAATTTGAAATCGTACATGGCCCATTGTTCCACCTTTGTCAAAAGTTATGCCCTACGGAAGTGGACATGCACGTGTTACAATCCGTCTGTTACAGTAATTCTAAAGCTGCACAGTCCTTTTTTTTACACAAAACTAGGCTCCGATAGGTAAGCTCTGTCACACTTGTAGGACTCTGAATAAGTTTCAATTTGATATCTTACAGGGCCCGTGGTTTCACTCGTGTAAAAAGTTATGCCCTACGGAAGTGGACATGCACATATTACTATCCGTCTGTTACAGCAATATTAAACCTCCATAGTACGTGGTTTTTAGACACAAAATTAGGCTACGATGGGTAAACCTTGTCGCACCCACATGTCTCTGAATAAGCTTCAATTTGTTATCTTATAGGGCCCGTGGTTCCACACATGTCAAAAGTTATGCCCTACGGAAGTGGACATGGGCGTGCTACGATCCGTCTGTTACAGCAATTCCAAAGATGCACAGTCCGTGTGTCTTGGACAAAAAAATATGCTAAGACGGGTAAAGACTGCCGCACCTGTAGGTCTTTGAATAAGCTTCAATTTGATATCTTACAGGGCCCGTGGTTCCACCCGTGTCAAAAGTTATGCTCTACGGAAGTGGACATGCGCGTGCTACGATCCGTCTGTTATAGCAATTCTAGAGATGAACAGTCTGTGTTTTTTTGACACAAAACGAGGCTTTGATGGGTAAACACTATCATCCATGTAGGTCTCTGAATAAGCTTCAATTTGATATCTTACAGAGCCAGTGGTTCCACCCGTGTCAAAAGTTATTCCCTACAAAAGTGGACATCCGCGTACAACGATCCAATTGTTACAACAATTCTAAAGCTGCACAGTCTGTGTTTTTTGGACACAAGACTAGCTAAGATGGGTAAAGCCTGTTGCATCAGTAGGTCTCCGAATAAGCTTCAATTTGATATCTTACAAGGCCCGTGGTTCCTCCCGTGTCAAAAGTAATGCCCTACGGAAATGGACATGTGCGTGCTACGATCCGTTTGCTTTAGCAAATTTGAACCTGCACGGTCCGTGTTTTTTGGACACAAAATTAGGGACTGTTGGGTAACGCCTGTCGTACCTGTAGGACTCTGAAAAAGCTTCAATTTTATATCTTACAAGGCCTGTGGTTCCACCCGTGTCAAAAGTTATTCCCTACGGAACTAGACATGCGCCTGCTACGATCCGTCTGTTACTGCAATTCTAGAGGTGCACAGTCCACGTTTTTTGGACATAAAACTAGGCTTCGATGGGTAAACCCTCTCGTGCCTATAGGTCTCTAAATAAGTTTCGATTTGATATCTTACAAGGCTCGTGGTTCCACCCGTGGTACGATCTGTCTGTTACAGTAATTCCAGAAATGCACAGTCTGTGTTTTTTTACACAAAACTAGGCTCTGATGAGAAAACCCTATCGTACATGTAGGTCTCAGAATAAGCTTGAAATTGATATCTTACAAGGTCCGTGGTTCCACACGTGTCAAAAGTTACTCCCTACGGAAGTGGACGTGCGCGTGCTACGATGGGTAAACCCTATCGTTCTTGTAGGTCTCTGAATAAGGTTCAATTTGATATCTTACAGGGTCCCTGGTTCCACCCGTGTCAAAAGTTATGCGCTACGGTAGTAAACATGCACGTGCTACGATCCGTCAGTTACAGCAATTCTAAAGATGCACAGTCCGTGTTTTTTGTACACAAAACTTGGCTCTGACGGGTGAACCCTATCTTTCATGTTGGTCTCTTAATAAACTTCAATTTGATATCTTAGAGAGCCCGTGGTTCTACCCGTGTCAAAAGTTTTGCCCTACGAAAGTGGACAGCTGCGTGCTACGATCCATTTGTTACAGCAATTCTAAAGCTGCACAATCCGTATTTATTTGTCACAAAACTAGGCTAAGAAGGGTAAAGNCTAAAGATGCACAGTCCGTGTTTTTTGTACACAAAACTTGGCTATGACGGGTGAACCCTATCTTTCATGTTGGTCTCTTAATAAACTTCAATTTGATATCTTAGAGAGCCCGTGGTTCTACCCGTGTCAAAAGTTTTGCCCTACGAAAGTGGACAGCTGCGTGCTACGATCCATTTGTTACAGCAATTCTAAAGCTGCACAATCCGTATTTCTTTGTCACAAAACTAGGCTAAAAAGGGTAAAGCCTGTCGCACCCGTAGTTCTCCTAATAAGCTTCAATTTGATATCCTACAGGGTCCGTGATTCCACCCGTATCAAAAGTTATGCCCTACGGAAGTGGACATGCGTATACTACGATCCGTCTGTTACAGCGATTCTAAACCTGCACAGTCCGTGTTTTTTGGATACAAAATTAGGCTCTGATAGGTAAACCTTATCACACCTATAGGACTCTGAATAAGCTTAAATTTGATATCTTACAGAGCCCGTAATTCCACCCGTGTCAAAAGTTATGCCCTACGGAAGCGGACATGCGCGGGCTACGATCTGTCTATTACAGCAATTCTAGAGATGCACAGTCCGTGTTTTTTGGACACAAAACTAGGCCCTTGTGGATAAACCCTTTGGTACCTGTAGATCTCTGAATAAGCTTCAATTTGATATCTCACAGGACTCGTGGTTCCACCCGTGTCAAAAGTTATGCCGTACGAAATTGGCCATGCGCGTGCCACGATCCGTCTGTTACAGCAATTCTAAATATGCATAGTCCCTATTTTTTTGAACACAAAACTATGCTCAAACGGATAAACCCTATCATGCCTATAGGTTTCTGAATAAACTTCAATTTGATATCTTACAGGGTCCATGGTTCCACCCGCGTCAAAAGTTATGCTCTACAGGAATGGGCATGCACATGCTACAATCTGTCGTTACAGTAATTGTAAAGCTGCACAGTCCTTGTTTTTTTGACACAAATCTAGGCTGCGATGGATAAACCCTGTTGCCCCTATAGGTCTCTGAATAAGCTTCAATTTGATATATTACACGGCTCGTTCTTCCACCCGTGTCAAAATTTATGCTCTACGGAAGTGGACATGCGCGTGCTACGATCAGTCTGTTACAGCAATTCTAAAGATTCACAGTCCGTGTTTTTTGGACACAAACTTGGCTCCGACCGGGAAAACCTTGTCGCACCTACAGGTCTCCAAATCAGCTTCAATTTTTTATCATACAGGGCTCGTGGTTCCACCCATGTCAAAAGTTATGCCCTAAGGAAGTGGACATGTGCGTGCTACGATCCGTCTGTTACAACAATTCTAAAGATGCACAGTCCGTCTTTTTTGGTCACAAAACTTGGCTCCAACGGGTGAATCCTATAGCACCTATAGGTCTCTGAATAAGCTTCAATTTGATGTCTTACTGGGCCCGTGGTTCCACCCGTGTCAAAAGTTGTCCTACGGAATTGGACATGCGCGTACGATCAGTTTGTTACGGCAATTGTAAAGCAGAACAATCCGTGTTTTTTGGACACAAAACAAGGCACCGACGGGTATAGCCCATCGTACCTATAGGTCTCCGAATAAGCTTCAATTTGATATCTTACAAAGCCCGTGGCACCCGTGTCAAAAGTTATGCCTTACGGAAGTGGACATGCAAACGCTACGATCCGTCTGTTATAGTAATTCTAAAGCTGCACAATCCTTATTTTTTGGACACAAAACTAGGCTCCGACGGGTAAACCATGTCCGCCCAGTAGGTCTCTCAATAAGCTTCAATTTGATATGTTACAGTTCCCGTGGTTCCACCCGTGCCAAAAGTTATGCCCTACAGAATCAGACATGCGCGTGCTACAATCCGCCTGTTACAGCCATTCTAAACCTACATAGCCCATGTTTTTTGGACATAAAACTAGGCTCTGACGGGTAAACCCCATCGTCCCGTTAGGCCTGTGAATAAGTTCAATTTGATATCTTACAGTGCTCGTGGTTCCACCCGTGTCAAATGGTATGCCCTAGTAGACATGCGTGTGCTACGATCCGTCTGTTTTAGCAATTCTAAAGATGCACAGTATGTGTTTTTTAGACACAAAACAAGGCTCCGATGGGTACCCCCTATTTTACCTGTAAGCCTCTGAATAAGCTTCAATTTGATATCTTACAGGGCCCGTGGTTCCACCCGTGTCAAAAGTTATGCACTACGGAAGTGGACATGCGCGTGCTACGATCCGTCTGGTACAGCAATTCTAAAGATGTACAATCCGTTTCTTTGGACACAAAACTAGGCTCCGACGGGTAAACACTATCACACCTGTAGATCTCTGAATAAGATTCAATATGATATCTTACAATGTCCGTGGTTACACGTTTGCCAAAAGTTATGCACTACGGAAGTGGACTTGCGCGTGCTATGATCCGTCTGTTACAATAATTCTAAAGCTGCAATGTCCATGTTTTTTAGACACAAAGATAGTCTAGGATGGGTAAAGCCTGTTGCACCTATAGGTCTCTAAATAAGCTTCAATTTGATATTTTACAGACCCCGTGGTTCCACTTGTGTCAAAAGTTATGCCCTACGGAAGTGGACATTAACGTGCTACGATCCGTGTGTTATAGTAATTCTAACGCCGCACAGTCCTTGTTTTTGGACAAAAAAAGACTCCGATGGGTAAAGCCGATTGCACCTGTAGGTCTCTGAATTAGTTTCAATTTGATATCTTACCGGGCCCGTGGTTTCACCCGAGTCAAAAGTTATGCCTTACGGAAGTGGACATGCACGTGCTACGATTCGTCTGCTACAGCAATTCAAAAGATGCACAGTCTGTGTTTTTTGGACACAAAACTAGGCTTCGATGGGTAAACCAAATTGCACCTGTAGGTCTCTGGATAAGCTTCAATTTTATATCTTACAGAACCCGTGGTTCCACTCATGTCAAAACTATGCCCTACGGAATCGTATATGCGCGCGCTACGATTTGTCTGTTACAGCAATTCTAAACCTGCACAGTCCATGATTTTTTGACACAAAACTAGGCTCCGATGGGTACACCCTGTTACACGTGTAGGTCTCTCAATAAGCTTCATTTTGATATCTTACAGGACCCGTGGTTCCAACCGTGTAAAAAGTTATGCTCTACGGAAGTCGAGCTGCAAGTGCTACGATCCCTCTGTTACATCAATTCTAAAGCTGCACAGTCTGTGTTTTTTAGACACAATACTAGGCTTTGACAGGTAAACCCTGTGGCACCTGTAGGTCTCTAAATAAGTTTTAATTTTATATTTTACAGGGCCCATGGTTCCACCTGTGTCAAAAGTTATGCCCTACTGAAGTGGACATGCGCCTCCTATGATGCGTCTGTTACAGCAATTCTAAACCTGCACAGCCAGTGTTTTTGGACATGCTCTGACAGGTAAACGCTGTTCTTCCTATAGGTCTTTAAATAATCTTCAATTTGATATCTTAAAAGACCCGTGGTTCCACCCGTGTCAAAGGGTTTACCGTCAGACCCTAATTTTGTGTCCAAAAGACACGAACCGTGCTGGTTTAGAATTGCTGAAACAGACTGATCGTAGCACGCGCATGTCTACTTTCGTAGGGCATAACTTTTGACACGGGTGGAACCACGGGCCCTGTAAGATATCAAATTAAAGATAATTCAGAGTCCTACAATGGTGAAAGGGTTTACCTGTCAGAGCCTAGTTTTGTGTAAAAAAAAAGGAGTGTGCTGCTTTAGAATTACTGTAACAGACGGATCGAAGCACGTGCATGTCCACTTCGGTAGGGCATAACTTTTGACACAGGTAGAACCACGAGCCCTGTAAGATATTAAATTAAAGTTTATTCAAAGACCTGAAGGTGCGACAAGATATACCCATCTTAGCCTAGTTTGATGTACAAAAAACACGAGCTGTGATGTTTTAGAATTGCTGTAACAGGCGGATCGTAGCACGCGCATGTCCACTTTCGTAAGGCATAACTTTTTACACGGGTGGAACCACGGGCCCTGTAAGATATCAAATTGAATTTTATTCAGAGACCTACTGGGCTGACATGGTTTAGAATTACTATAACAGACGGATCGTAGCGCGTGCATGTCCACTTCCGTAAGGCATAACTTTTGACACGGGTTGAACCACGGGCACTGTAAGATATCAAATTGAAGCTTATTCAGATACCTATAGGTGTGATGGGATTTACCCATCTTAGACTAGTTTTGTGTCTAAAAAACAAGGGTTGTGATGAGAATTGCTGTAACAGACAAATCGTAGCACGCGCATGTCCACTTGCATAAGGCATAACTTTTGACATAGGTGGAACCACGGGCCATGTAAGATATCAAATGGAAGCTTATTCAGAGACCTTTAGGTACATAGGGTTTACCCGTTGGAGCCTACTTTTATGTCCAAAAAACATGGACTGTGCATCTTAAGAATTACTGTAACAGATGGATCGTAGCACGCGGATGTCCATTTCTGTAAGGCATAACTTTTGACACGGGTGGAACCACGGGCCCTGTAAAATATCAAATTAAAGCTTATTCAGAGACCAACTGGGCTGACATGGTTTCCCATCGGAGCCTAGTTTTCTCTCCAAAACACAAGAACTGTGCAGCTTTAGAATTACTGTAACAGACGGATCATAGCACGCGTATGTTCACTTCCGTAAGTCATAAATTTTGACACGGGTGGAACCACGGGCCCTGTAAGATATCAAATTGAAGCTTATTCAGAGACCTACTGGGCGGACATGGTTTACCCATCGGAGCCTAGTTTTGTGTCCAAAAAATAAGGATTGTGCAGCTTTAGAATTACTATAACAGACGGATCGTAGCGCTTGCATGTCCACTTCCGTAAGGCATAACTTTTGACACGGGTGCCACGGGCTTTGTAAGATATCAAATTGAAGCTTATTCGGAGACCTATAGGTACGATGGGCTATACCCGTCGATGCCTTGTTTTGTGTCCAAAAAACACGGACTGTGCTGCTTTACAATTGCTGTAACAAACTGATCGTACGCGCATGTCCAATTCCGTAGGACATAACTTTTGACACGGGTGGAACCACGGGCCCAGTAAGACATCAAATTGAAGCTTATTCAGAGACCTATAGGTGCTATAGGATTCACCCGTTGGAGCCAGGTTTTGTGTCCAAAAAATATGGACTGTGCATCTTTAGAATTGTTGTAACAGACGGATCGTAGCACGCACATGTCCACTTCCTTAGGGCATAACTTTTGACATGGGTGGAACCACGGGCCCTGTATGATAAAAAATTGAAGCTGATTTGGAGACCTGTAGGTGCGATAAGGTTTTCCCGGTCGGAGTCAAGTTTGTGTCCAAAAAACACGGACTGTGAATCTTTAGAATTGCTGTAACAGACTGATCGTAGCACGCGCATGTCCACTTCCGTAGAGCATAAATTTTGACACGGGTGGAAGAACGAGCCGTGTAATATATCAAATTGAAGCTTATTCAGAGACCTATAGGGGCAACAGGGTTTATCCATCGCAGCCTAGATTTGTGTCAAAAAAACAAGGACTGTGCAGCTTTACAATTACTGTAACGACAGATTGTAGCATGTGCATGCCCATTCCTGTAGAGCATAACTTTTGACGCGGGTGGAACCATGGACCCTGTAAGATATCAAATTGAAGTTTATTCAGAAACCTATAGGCATGATAGGGTTTATCCGTTTGAGCATAGTTTTGTGTTCAAAAAAATAGGGACTATGCATATTTAGAATTGCTGTAACAGACGGATCGTGGCACGCGCATGGCCAATTTCGTACGGCATAACTTTTGACACGGGTGGAACCACGAGTCCTGTGAGATATCAAATTGAAGCTTATTCAGAGATCTACAGGTACCAAAGGGTTTATCCACAAGGGCCTAGTTTTGTGTCCAAAAAACACGGACTGTGCATCTCTAGAATTGCTGTAATAGACAGATCGTAGCCCGCGCATGTCCGCTTCCGTAGGGCATAACTTTTGACACGGGTGCAATTACGGGCTCTGTAAGATATCAAATTTAAGCTTATTCAGAGTCCTATAGGTGTGATAAGGTTTACCTATCAGAGCCTAATTTTGTATCCAAAAAACACGGACTGTGCAGGTTTAGAATCGCTGTAACAGACGGATCGTAGCATACGCATGTCCACTTCCGTAGGGCATAACTTTTGATACGGGTGGAATCACGAACCCTGTAGGATATCAAATTGAAGCTTATTAGGAGAACTACAGGTGCGACGGTCTTTACCCTTCTTAGCCTAGTTTTGTGACAAATAAATACGGATTGTGCAGCTTTAGAATTGCTGTAACAAATGGATCGTAGCACGCAGCTGTCCACTTTCGTAGGGCAAAACTTTTGACACGGGTAGAACCACGGGCTCTCTAAGATATCAAATTGAAGTTTATTAAGAGACCAACATGAAAGATAGGGTTCACCCGTCATAGCCAAGTTTTGTGTACAAAAAACACGGACTGTGCATCTTTAGCAGTCATTCGCAAAGAAATCCTGTAGTTAAATTGAGACTGCTCGACGTCAGAAGCTAATTCGCGTGTAGAAAATATCTATGAAGAATCTTGATTGTGTTGGGTCCTGAGGACCAGGATGGCCGAAGATCAAAACCTAAATGTGCCAGGGGTTGATCATCGAAGCCAGGGCAATAACGATGAAGGATGTAGCTAACAACCACCTTCATAGTCGATTCATTAGGGTCGTCACCTTCTACCCAACTAGTGGAAGTATCCACCGTTTTCTTTGTCTGTTAAGCCTCACAGCTATAGGACTTCCTAAATAAAACTGCAATCGTAGTTTATCAACCACTCACAAGACCACCGAGATCTTTGACTTCGCTCCCAAAGGTAATCCACCCGGCCCTTCCCCAACCTATACAAGGGGAGCGAAAGATAATGAAAGGGAGACAAACAAAGTCCTAACTAAATCATAACACAAGCTAACCATTCCATCTATCATATCAGTCGAGTCGATCTGATTTGTTCTTATCTATAGATAATGCAAGAGAGAACTTATGACTTCGCGGATGGAGAGGGATTCGAACCCCCGGTATTCCTATCAATACTTCAGTTTTCAAGACTGACTCTTTCAACCGCTCAGACATCCATCCCCTTCATGCTTCGCCCGCCCTATCTATCCACGCGCTGGCAGGTAGGGGCTTATCTATGTGATTCGCTACGCTTGCTTGCGCCTATCGGTAGACTCTATTGCCTGCCGGTTAGCGAAACTTTTCCGGTAGTACGAATCGCTACACTTCACTTCTTTCTATATGATAATATGCACCTTGGTTGCTGCGCTCCCTGCGGGTAATAATAGCTACAAAAGAGTGAAGAACGAATGATCCTCCAAACAAAAAGAGTGATTGAGTCTGACTCAAGCGAGTGAGTGAAAAGCGTGGCAACAGAGCGAGTTCGACTCGCGAACGATCAGCAAGTGAGGGACCGATCCTTTTTTTGCGACAGTACTATTGCGAGACTGCTACTTGGCGGCTCACGAGCAACATATAGACTAAGGTTGCCCATCACTCCCCCGCTCTTTTTTGAAGGCCCTTTCTATTCTCTTTCTAGTATGGTTCCCCTATAAGAAACACTGAACGCCCAGCTTCGCAGAGCAACTCTCTCCCCAGCCCACAGCATAGTGTGGAATCTGGATCGTTTCATCGAGCACCATTTCTTTTAGATAGAAGGTGTTCTGACTCTATTGGATCAAGTCATAACCTACGCCTTCTACTAGTATACTACTATGGAGAGACTAAGCTCTATTTCAGAGATTGGACTCTCTTACTGTGATTAGCCCCTACTATTAAGAAAAGAAGCAGTTCCCGAGCCAGGTTCCCTGGATCCACGTGTTCCTAGTCGGGCCTAAATGGATGAATGAAGAAGGGGGTGGGCAGCACTATAAAGAAAGAAGCCTGGCCACACACACCTCTTTTTAACCGACTAAAGCCGGATCCACTACACGGCTAGAAAAAGAGAAAGATTGAGAAAGAAACCTAAACCTACTCTACTTTGATTCAAAAGGTTTGGAACGCTATCTTACTAATAAGAAGAAAGAGGGGGATGCGATCAATGAATGGATCAAACAAGGAGGCTCTATCTATGTCATCCTATATAAGGGAAGAAGCTCGCCCGGGTAGACTGAAAGAGCTCTTGCTCTGCCTATCCTCCTACTTCTTATTCTGGGGGTCATAAATACATATGAACCGCCTACTCTTTCATTTTAAGCCCTACCATTCTATTTAAGAAAATGAAAGCTGCTTGCCCTCACTAATAAAAAAAAAAAAAGCAATCCCTCCCCTTCTGTTACCTACTTTTACTCATACAAGACAAGCACAGGAAAGGATATTCAATCAAAACCGGGCTGGCTCTCGCCCTATTTAAGCAGGTTTTTCCTCTCCTCTACGGAAGTGATCTTTTAGTCTATTTCAGTTCCTGTGTCTATCGCTATCGCCCTATTCTCTTCTCTCTCAATTGCCTATTCTTTATAGATGAGGGGGAGTACCTTAGCAGTAGCTTCCAACACTTACGATTGACCTCCTCAAGTGCCAGATATGAATGTTTTATGAATTTCATATGGGACTACTTACTTACCTAAAGTGAACTTCTTACTTACCAAAGAAGTTTGCTGAAGGAACTAACCTAAGCATCGCTCTCTCTCTCAAATAAAAATGCCAAGAAAGAGATTCCTTGGATAAGTGGAAAATTCCTTTCATTTATCTTTTAAGGCCTTTGTCCTACTTATAGTATCAGTCCTCCAGCCTATCAAAATTCGTGTTTTTATTAACCAACAATGCATGCACTTTGTTGATACTAAAAATAAGGTTCTTCAATCAACTAGTGCAACTGAAGGCGCACCTACTCTTACTAGAAGTCTAGTCTCACTCAGGTCCAGTTTCGATCTCGAACTTACTTACTTTACTTAATAGACCGGAAGAGAGAGATATTAAGAAAAGCCAATTTCCTGTCCTGTCTTAAGAACCGGACTAAAAGAGATCTCACTTTTGACGATTGAACTGCACTTTTATATCAAGGATTGGAACTGGATTTGAACGTCTTTTGATCCTGCTTAGAGCCAGCTTTCACTCCACTTTCACTTTCATATCAGGAACGTCGACTTGCACTTAAAATAGCTAATATAACTTTCTGAAATCCTTGCTTCTGACTTATATTCACATTGGCCACTCATAAGAATAAGACGTTCAACTCCCTAAAACACGTATAATTGAGAGACTCAGAATATCAGTGCTTTGGGTAAATGCCTACCTTCAGGAGAATCTTACCGAACGAGTTTCAAACCTGTCCTCTTCGCTTCCCAAGATATTTAGGGAAAAGGGCCTTGTCGGCCACCGCCTGCTGACGACGGAACGCATCATCAATTCAATTAAAAGGTCCTCGCGTTGAACTTAGTTGGAAAGGTAGGTGTTCAGCATGTCCCTTGCTTGCGAACTTCTTTAGTAGGGCGGTTTGGAGATCCCATTCCTCACGTTTACCATTGTCCCCAGACTTCACTCTTTCAACACTTTTATACTTTTTGAATAGTCAGGCGTGTCCCTGTCTCCAACAAGTGTGTGATCCACCGATTCACTGAGTGACTCTTTCTTCTCGCTGGAGTCCCTATCTCTTAAAGCCCTATCTTCCTTCCCCCTGTTTGTCGATTGAAGAAAGCCTTATATGGTCTCAAACAAAAGATAAAAGCCATTTGTTCTTAGTCAAGCCTAAACGCCCTGCAATCTTTCGAAAGCACTCACGAGCAAGAAAACGGATGCGCTAACGCACAACGGCTTTCGCGCAAGTTGCTTAATTCCTTGCTTGTAGCTTTCGAGCCGGAGCTTGCTGGGTAGTGAAGTGGTCCGTGAAGGTGAAAGAACACTTGTGTTAAGCAAGCAGAGTAGTCAAGCCAGAGAGGCAAAAAAAAGCAACAAAGCGGTTTTCGTTCGATCGACGGAATCAATCGTACTTTCACTGCTGTGGACCGGCCTTCAAAAAGCACCTTTGGGCAGCAGCTACTATTGGGATCCAATTCTGAGATCAATTCGACAATGAAAGTCTTCAAGCAATGATCTTATCTATGTCATTTCTCTTGACGCGATACAAAAGATGACTTTCGGTAGAAAGGACACCAAATGTCTAAACAAGACAAAAACCAACTATATGCTTAACAAAAACTTTCTGATCCTCCCTCTAGCACACGGGGATCGGCCCTATGCACCGGGGACGAAGCGTAGAGGTCACTTTAGCTTGTTGTACCGGAGTGCTTCATCGTCAAAAGAAGAAGAATGGGTTGTAGCATTTCCTATTCATTTGTCTAGGGGATGTATAAGAGGGCTTTCTCGTCTAAAGGCAGGGGTGAGCTTTCTCACTATACAATGACCACTACGAACGAAGGACCAACAACGATGAAGAAGGAGGAGTAGGAGCAAGCCTTTAATTGAAGTAGGGGCGGAATCGAAGCGCAAAAATTCTGAGTTCATGCCACGACGATCTATATGGAAGGGCAGTTTTTTTTATGCATTCCTGTTGAGAATGAAGAAGAAGAGAGATATTCTTTTGAACAGGAAAATTTGGTCACGTAGATCTTCTATTTTGTCGGAATTCGTTGATTGCTCCGTACGAATTTACAATGGAAAAACTTATGTTCGTTGTAAGATCACTGAAGGAAAGGTTGGTCATAAATTTGGAGAGTTTGCTTCGACACGAAAATGAAGACTTTCGAGAACAAATATTGGACCGGGAAAAAAAGGGGGATAAAGTAAAGTCTAAGCGTATATGGCACGAAAAGGAAAGATGATTTCACATTTCATATTCACTCTTTTTGATTCTATAATAAAGTTTATGGTCAAATAAAATAAGATATCTGATTCTATCTGAATCAGACGAGCCGCCTCTAGCATTTCCATTTCGCGATTCAGATTCAGAGCGCGAATCTGTACATTCCTACGAATCTTTAGAGGAGATCTCTCTCTATCTCGAATTGAGACTCGCCCCCCCTGGGGGAGGCTCTAGGGAACCTGTCCCCTGATCTCTTGCGAAAAATAAGGCGGCTCATCCCGCTCAACCGCTTACCCCTCGAGAGCGCGAGAGTTCTTCTTGCTCTAATTCTCAGGCGGCAGGCCCGTCTGCTGCGGTATTACACCAACTACCACTTCTGGTTCCGGGTCCGCAACCAAAAATTCTCGCAAACCTGATTTGGCTTTACAAAGAGCATGCCTCAAAAGATGCAAACGAAATTCTTCAAATAGCGGAGAAAACCATTTATCTAAAAAAATTATCAATTTGAAGAACTCATCCAATCTGACGTAAGGCTCGGAGAGCCTTTCAATTGAATTCCCATCACTTGCTAATTTATATTTTTCGTTAGTTAAGAGAGACAGAGATGAATACTCTATTTCATCTCTAACTCATTTCTTATCTGACTTTGTAAAAACAGAAATGAAAAAGATAGCAAGTTCTATGCACAAGTTTTTTTAGTGCTTTCTAATTCAAAAGAATAGAAGCCTTTCTTTTCTTGAGTTGCATATTTCTGCAACAGGATAAAGGAAACCGATTGAGAAAGTTGCATGAGACTGGCCATTCACTCACTTTTTTCTGCTAATGTGCAGTGGCGAGGAGCCAATTGGTTGTTGGACTAACCTATGCTGTGTTCCGACGAAGCGTCGGGTTGTTGGTAAGGAGCGTGAGCGGGCGGGGGGCTCACGCAAGTAAGTGAAGGACCCCTGTAAGGCCTCTTTCTGAAGTGTGGCCCACACACGGCCAGGGAGGAAAGAAAAGGGATGGGGGATAAGGAGAGCCTTAGCCCTTAGAATAGAATTCTAAACTAACGTGGTGCTGCTGGATGCTTCTGATCAATAGAACAGGAAGAGGAGTAAGCCAAAAAGAAAGACCACCAAAAGTCACGACCACCAAGATACGCATAGTGATTCGATATTTTGATCACCCATTTTTTGAAAACCATTTTTGGGGGCTTCCGCCTTACATACGGAAGATTGGATTGCCTGAATCACGAGTCTTATATACTGTGTTACGATCACCTCATATTGATAAAAATTCCAGAGAACAATTTGAAATGGAAATCAATAAAAAAATTTTGGTCATAAAAATAGAAAGGCATGAATTACGCAAGAAGTTCTTTCGGTTAAAACGCCGTGCGACTCGGAGGACATAAGACTTCTTGGTCAAACCAAAAAGATTGCCGACAGAATGCTCCTACCCCACCATGCCTGGCCCTTTACCTTAACTTAAGAAGAAAGAGGGGGTATGAAGCGTGGAAAACAATGCAAGAAGTGTATGATACAACAGGTAACCTTAAGGAGTGGCGGCAAAGCTCTTGATTGATCAACGCGAGTGAACTGTGCTTAGACGCTTCGTAAAACCGCACCGATCTACGAGAGGAGCTGATGGATGAGTAGGCTTCCCCTTTTGATTCACGGAATGTGATTTAGGACACGATGGGAGTTTGCGTGCCTCGGTAGGAAAGAGATCACCGGAGTATAGCACAAGATCGCCTTTTCTTGCTACCATGGGGCCGACCTGTAAACAAGGTAAACCCAATAGGAACCAAAAAACGGGAGGGTACCGCATTGGGCAGAAGACGATCCAAAAAGTGAAGGCTCACCAAGCTGAAGGAATGAGCTTTGGAAGCTGACCTTCTTATTAGAGAAAGGGGTGAGTTAGGCGACAGGTAGCTTGCTTCCAAGCCGGCCCGACCGCGAGGAAGAAAGAGCTATTTGCCGGTGCTGACTTGGATCTCGGGTGAGGGAAAAAGGCGGCCAGAAGCGACGAGCAGTCGCGGTCGAAGCTTGGCTCTAGCCGATAGGCTAGCAGTAAGCTTGGCTACAGCGAAGCGCTTACAAGGCGCGAAGGAAAGGGCCTTCACTTGAGCCGTATGCGGGTGAACTCGGGTTTAGGGTTTTAGGGTTTAGGGTTTAGGGTTTAGGGTTTAAGGTTTAAGGGTTAAGGGTTAAGGGTTTAGGTTTTAGGGTTTAGGGTTAAGGGTTTAGGGTTTAGGGTTTAGGGTTTAGGGTTTAGGGTTTAGGGTTTAGGGTTTAGGGTTTAGGGTTTAGTGTCCACTTTCGTAAGGCATAACTTTTGACATAGATGGAACCAGTTATCAAACTGAAGCTTATTCATAGACCTACATGTGCGAGAGGGTTAACATGTCGGAACCTAGTTTTGTGTCCAAAAAAACATGGATTGTGCAGCTTTAGAATTGCTGTAACACATGGATCGTAGCACGCGCACGTCCACTTTCGTAGGGCATAACTTTTGACAAAGGTGGAACCACGGGCCCTGTAAGATATCAAATTGAAGCTTATTCATAGACCTATAGGGGTGACATGGTTTACCCATCGGAATGTGTAGCTTTAAAATTGCTTTAACAGCCTGAATGTAGCACGTGTATGTCCAGTTCCATAGGGCATAACTTTTGACACGGGTGGAACCACAGGCCCTGTAAGACATCAAATTAAAGCTTATTCAGAGACCTACAGGTTCGACAGGGTTTACTCATCAGAGCCAAGTTTTGTGTCCAAAAAACATGGACTGTGCAACTTTAGAATTTCTGTAACAGACAGATCGTAGCACGCGCATGTCCAATTTCGTAGGGCATAACTTATGATATAGGTTGAACCACAAGCCGTTTAAGATATCAAATTGAAGCTTATTTATAGACCAACAGGTGCGATAGGGTTTACCCATCAGAGCCTAGTTTTGTGTCCAAAAAACACAGACTGTGCAGCTTAGAATTGCTGTAACTGACGGATCGTAGCTCGTGCATGTCCACATCCGTAGGGCATACCTTTTGACACGGGTAGAACCACGGGCCCTGTAAGATATCAAATTGAAGCTTATGCAGAGACCTACAGAGGTGATAGGGGTTAGCTTTTACCCGTCGGAGCCTAGTTTTGTGTCCAAAAAACATGGACTGTGTAACTTTAGAATTGCTATAATGGACGGATCTTAGCACGCGCATGTCCACTTTTGTAGGGCATAACTTTTGACATAGGTGGAACCACGGGTCCTGTAAGATATCAAATTGAAGCTTATTCAGAAACCTAAGGGTACCACCAGGTTTACCCGATGGGAACTTGTTCTCTATCTGAAAAATCCTGACTGTGCAACTTAAGAATTGTTGTAACAGACGGATCGTAGCACGCGCATGTCCACTTCCGTAGGGCATAACTTTTGACATTGGTAGAACCACGGGGCTTGTAAAATATCAAATTGAAGCTTATTCAGAAACCTATAGGTGCGACAGGGTTTACCCATCAGTGCCTAAATTTATGTCTAAAAAACATGGACTTTGCAGCTTTAGAATTGCTATAACAGACGGATAGTACCACGTGCATGTCCACTTCCGTAGGGCAAAACTTTTGACATCGGTAGAACTACGGGCCCTGTAAGATATCAAATTGAAGTTTATTCAAAGACCTACAGAGGTGACCATTTTTACCCGTCGGGCCCTAGTTTTGTGTTCAAAAAACACGGACTGTGCACCTTTAGAATTGCTATAACAGACAGATTGTTGCACGTGCATGTCCACTTCCGTAGGGCATAACTTTTGACATCGGTGGGACCATGGGCCCTGTAAGATAAAAAATTGAAGCTTATTCATACAGATACAGGTGCGACAGGGTTAACCCATTGAAACCTAGTTTTGTGTCCAAAAAACACGAATTGTGTAGCTTTAGAATTGTTGTAACACACGGATCTTATCACGCGCACGTCCACTTTCATAGGGCATAACTTTTGACATAGGTGGAACCACGGGCCCTGTATGATATCAAATTAAAGCTTATTCATAGACCTAAGAGGGAGAAAGAGCTTACCCATCGGAGCTTAGTTTTGTGTCCTAAAAACCCTTACCGTGCAACTCTAGAATTGCTGTAAGAGATGGATCGTATCAAGTCCATGTCCATTTCTGTAGGGCATAATTATTTACCTAGGTGGAACCTCGGTCCCTGTAAGATATCAAATTGAAGTTTATTCAAATACCTATAAGGGCCACATTGTTTACCTATCGGAGCCTAGTTTTGTGTCCAAAAAACACAGACTGTGCAGCTTTAGAATTGCTATAACAGTCAGATCTTAGCACGCGCATGTCCACTTCTGTAGGGCATAACTTTTGACATAGGTGGAACCACGAGCCCCGTACGATATCAAATTGAAGTTAATTCAGAGACCTACAGGTGCGACATGGTTTACACATCGGAGCGTAGTTTTGTGTCCACAAAACATGGAATGTGCAGCTTTAAAATTACTGTAACATACTGATTGTAGCACGTGTATGTCCAGTTCCATAGGGCATAACTTTTGACACCGGTGGAACCACAGGCCCTGTAAGATATCAAATTGAAGCTTATTCAGAGATCTACAGGTTCGACAGTGTTTACTCGTCAGAGCCATGTTTTGTGTCTAAAAAACACGGACTGTGCAGCTTTAGAATTTCTGTAACAGACGGATCGTAGCACGCGCATGTCCAATTTCGTAGGGCATAACTTATGATATAGGTGGAACCACGGGCCCTTTAAGATATCAAATTTAAGCTTATTTATAGACCAACATGTGCGATAGGTTTTACACGGACTGTGATAGGCGATAGGTTTTACCCATCGGAGCCTAGTTTTGTGTCCAAAAAATAGGGACTGTGCAGCTTTAGAATTGCTATAACGGACGGATCTTAGCACGCGCATGTCCACTTTTGTAGGGCATAACTTTTGACATAGGTGGAACCACGGGTCCTGTAAAATATCAAATTGAAACGTATTCAGAAACCTAAGGGTGCCACCAGGTTTACCTGACGGGACCTTGTTCTCTATCCTAAAAATCTTGAGTGTGCCACTTTAAAATTGTTGTAACAGACGGATCGTAGCACGCGCATGTCCACTTTCGTAGGGCATAACTTTTGACATAGATGGAACCATGGGCCCTGTAAGTTATCAAACTGAAGCTTATTCATAGACCTACATGTGCGAGAAGGTTAACATGTCGGAACCTAGTTTTGTGTCCAAAAAACACAGATTGTGCAGCTTTAGAATTGCTGTAACACACGGATCTTATCACGCGCACGTCCACTTTCGTATGTCATAACTTTTGACATAGGTGAAACCACGGGCCCTGTAAGATATCAAATTAAATCTTATTCATAGACCTACAAGGGAGAAAAGGTTTACCCGTCAGAGCTTAGTTTTGTGTCCCAAAAACCCTTACCGTGCAGCTTTAGAATTGCTGTAATAGATGGATCGTAGCACGCACATGTCCACTTCTGTAGTGCATAACTTTTGATGTAGGTGAAACCACGGGTCCTAGAAGATATTAAATTGAAGCTTATTCAGAGATCAATAGGTGCAACCAGGTTTACCCATCAGAGCCTAGTTCTTTATCTGAAAAACCCTAACTGTGCAGCTTTAGAATTGCTGTAACAGACGGATCGTAGCACGCAAATGTCCACTTCTATAGGGCATAACTTTTGACATAGATGGAACCACGGGCCCTGTAAGATATAAAATTGAAGCTTATTTAGTGACCTACAGGTGCAACTGGGTTTACCCATCGAATCCTAGTTCTCTGTTCCAAAAACACTGACTATGCAGCTTTAGAATTGCTGTAACAGATGGATCGTAGCACACGCATGTCCACTTCCGTAGGGCATAACTTTTGACATAGTTGGAATCACGGGCCCTGTAAGATATCAAATTGAAGCTTATTCAATTATCTACGGGTGCGACAGGGTTAACCCATCAGAGCATAGTTTTGTATCCAACAAAAATGGATTGTGCAGCTTTAGAATTGTTGTAACAGACAGATCGCAGCACGCGCATGTGCACTTCAGTAGGGCATAACTTTTGACATAGGTTGAACCACGGGCCCTGTTTGATATCAAATTGAAGCTTATTCATAGACCTATAGGTACGACTGGGTTTACGCATCAGAGTCTAGTTTTGTGTCCAAAATACACGGATTTTACAACTCTAGAATTGCTGTTACAGACGGATCATAGCACGTCCATGTCTACTTCTATAGGGCATAATTTTTTACATAGGTGGAACCACGGGCCCTGTAAGATATCAAATTGAAGCTTATTCAAAGACCTACTTGGGCCACACGGTTTACCTATCGGAGCCTAGTTTTGTGTCCAAAATACATAGACTGCGCAGCTTTAGAATTGCTATAACTGACGGATCTTAGCACGTGCATGTCCACTTCTATAGGGCATAACTTTTAACATATATGGAACCACGGGCCCTGTAAAATATCAAATTGAAGCTTATTCAGAGACCTATAGCTGTAATAACATGTCAGAGCCTAATTTTTTGACTAAAAAACACAGACTGTGCAGGCTTTATAATTACTACAACAGACGGATCGTAGCACGTGCATGTCCACTTCCGTAGGGCATAACTTTTGACATAGATGGAACAATGGGCCTTGCAAGATATAAAATTGAAGCTTATTCAGAGACCTACAGGTGTGACTGGGTTTACCCGTTGGATCCTAGTTCTCTATCCTAAAAACCCTGACTGTGCAGCTTTAGAATTGCTGTAACAGACGGATCATAGCAGGCGCATGTCAACTTCCGTAGGGCATACTTTTGACATAAGTGGAACCACGGGCCCTTTAAGATATCAAATTGATGCTTATTCAGAGACCTACAGGTGCAACAAGGTTTACCCATCGAAGCCTATTTTTGTGTCCAATAAACACAGACTGTGCAGCTTTAGAATTGCTGTAACAGACGGATCGTAGCACGTGCATGTCCACTTCCATAGGGCATAACTTTTGAAATGGGTGGAACCTCGGCCCAGTAGGATATCAAATTAAAGCTTATTCAGAGACTTACAATGGCGACAGGGTTTACCAGTCGGAGCCTAGTTTTGTGTCCAAAAAACGCGGACTGTGCAACTTTAGAATTGCTGTAACAGACGGATCGTAGCACGTGCATGTCCACTTCCGTAGTGCATAACTTTTGACATAGGTGGAACCTTTGGTACTTCGTAGGGCGAGCATCCCTTTTTCAAAAAAAAAAAGGTTTGGAACCCTTCCCCTATTTTTGTATTTCATTCTCTATTCTGCCCGCCTCAAACAAAATGAGAGAAAAGGAGAGGGCTATTGATTTGAAGTCACTACGAAAGGGTCGGTCAATAGCATAGCTCTTTCTTTCTCGGGTCTCCTTTCGAAGGAGAAAGGCCTTCGCATTCCTAATCCGGTATGGAGGCCGGACGGCTTTGTTTGCCCCAGCTTGGCGAATTGCATACCCGCGTAAGGACATTGCCGCCCTCGCTCAATGTTTACAACGGCTGGGGAGGCTGTCATAGAAGCGAAGCCTATTGCCACGCCGACCATCAAATATGAGATGGGGCCCCTTCTCAAAGATTTGATGGAATGGCCCAGCATAACCTAAGAGCGCTTATGTCATATGGGAACTCATGGCTGGAAACAATCCTTATGGTTTTGATATCCGATAGGAATAATAAGAATCAAAGTCCAGGTTGGTTGGTGAGCCTAGTGATAGGAAACTATCTAGCTTGGTTCGGAGAGCACTTGTTGGGTTAAAGATTTTTTTGTTGTTAAATGTTAAACTATTGACCCTACTTGTTCGGATGAGTGTTCACCCCAAAGTGTTCCCAGACTGCATGCATACATCCGTAAGTAACTTACTGCAACATGGCAAATTTCATTGAGAGGAATCAGCAAAGAATCGAAAAATGGGTCAACAACTGCGTTTGTATTTTCTAGATTGTCCTTGGGCGGCCACATGAGTTCATTGAGGTGTTTACATAGGAATAAAAACCTCTTTTATATTCTGTCGAGAGTTCAGATTGCTCCACCTAAGTAGAACGAAAATGAGGAAGTGGAAATTCAAAAGGAGAGCCAGAAGCTTCACTTCCGGTAGCTTGCTGACTCTCCTAGTTAGAAGAAGGCTCTTTGGCGAATTCTTTAGATTTAGGTAGAGTCTCGCTCAGCAAAGAGAGTTGTAGATTCGTAGAAAAGGAGAAGAGCCTTGACTTTCTATGTTCTTAGTAAATTGCTAGCGCGCTACAACTAGCATAGCAGCCTTCGGAATAGGCTCTAAAGCCCCTACTCCTAAGTTGGAGAAAGAAGCAAGGGATTGAGCGCAGTAGGTCTTCTATGAGAGAACAAAGCATGTAGATGTCGCCTTACTTACTTAAGGCATTTTCTCAGGGAAAAGGTGATTGCCGAAATCATCAAAACACCAACCATTAGAAGTGAAGATCAATTGTCGATCTCTTCACGAAAGGATTGGTAAAGGCCCTCCTTTTTCTTCTCACTCGTAAAGAGGGAATGATCGATATCCATTCTCCAGTTTGATGGGTAAGATGTATAAGTGATTGTTTGATTCTTCAGTATAATTTTATAAAAAATCACAATAGAAAGATAATTTCTCTTAAGGGTATGACTTTAGCCCTTTTTTGAGGATGTATTAATAATAGAGAAAGATATTATATCAAGTAAATAGAATGTTGCAATCTTTTGCTTCACAACTTGTAGTTCTAGATTTCGATAGGGACAACCACATCAGTTCGAAAGAGAAGGGTACCGTGGAGGGAAGTTCTTCAAAATAGAAAAGAAGAATGAGGTCATGATCGGAAGCGAATATGGTCCCCGCTTTTAGAATAGTGTCCTGCAGATGGTCTTCCCAATCCGAGTAGATTAGGAAAAGATCCAGTCTGCATCGGATTTCCATTTCCTCATGTTAGACCAAGTGAAAGAAGCGCCATAGAGTGGGAGGTCAACCAAATCACAATCAACAACGTGATCCGTGAAATCTTCAATACCTCTTCTCTGATTTTCGGCCAGTAAAGTAAGAACCCCTTTCATATTTGATTGCATAAGTCATTCATTTGACTTTACACTAATGCACCAAGGTAAGTTGGAAAAGGTATGGAGGAATCAGAGCTCATTCTATAGGTCTTGCTTGTTTGTGAGAAACTAATGCTGGAGCATAGACTTATGTAGCCATCCATTCCAAGTTGTGGTCTAGGGAGTGAATTCTATAGTGATAGTCTAGGTTCCAATGTGAGTTGGAAAAACACCATCATTATGGAAATGTACATGCAGTAGAAAAATTACGCCAGTCGATTGAGATATGGTATGCTACAAGTGAATATTTGCGACAAGAAATGAATCTTAATTTTAGGATGACTGATCCTTTTAATCCAGTCCATATAATATCTTTTTCAAGAGCTCGCGGAAATGCATCTCAAGTACACCAATTAGTAGGTATGAGAGGAGTAATATCGGTTCCACAAGGAGAAATGATTGATTTACCCATTCAAAGAAACTTACGTGAAGGGTTGTCCTTAACAAAATATATCATTTCTTGCTACTCAATGGAATCTCATCATCCATACATAATGAATTGGTGTGGTATATTCATATCATAACATATGAACAGTAAGAACTAGCATTCTTATTGAGACTAGAACTCATAGGGAAGAAAATTTATGGATGGAATCAAATATGCAGTATTTTGAGGTCATATCTAGTATTCAGAGTTTACCTCGATTTGGTACCGCTCTCGTGGCCCGCACCGAAACAGTGCTTTACCTCTAGATGTCCAGTCAACTGCTGCGCCTCATCTCTTCCAAATTGATGTTCCAAAATCTTCTTGTCATTTCTCCCCACACCTCGTCTCTTTTTTTGTAAGAAAAAAATAAAAAAGAGACGAGGTACCTTGAAATAGAAATAAATAATTGTTCCGATGGAACCTTATCTTCTACCTCTACCGGGGATTGGCCGTTGATACACGATCCAAGCCATTCATTTTTTTCTATTTTCTTGACATAGAAATATATATGGAAAAAAATTACGTCCAATAGGATTTGAACCTATACCAAAGGTTTAGAAGACCTTTGTCCTATCCATTCGACAATGGACGCTTTTCATTCCATTTTTTTTTCTTATTTTCACATTTCTTTTCTTGTTCGTAAAAAAAATATGTGCGAGAATTCCAGAAATTTCGTATTCAATTATAATTTAGAAATAAAATATAAAGAATTTTTATATTATCAATTTTTCTATATTTTTGATTTATTACTCTATTAAAAAATTCATAACGAATAATGGATAATATAGAAAATAAAGAGATAATTAGAATATCAAATATATAAGATAAGTGGGTAGCAGGAATCGAACCCGCATCGTTAGCTTGGAAGGCTAGGGGTTATAGTCGACGTTGATTCATCATTTTTAACGTCTCTAATTCAAAACCGAACGTGAAACTTTGGTTTCATTCGGCTCCTTTATGGAAGATGGATAAATTCCAAGATGTAAGATGTAAACGAAATTACAAAAAAAAAAATCCAACCCATAACATCTATGTCAGTCTTTCTGTCTGAATGCATTCAAAAGGACCTACTTTATAGATGATCCCTTTAGAAAAAGAGGATTATAACAATTTTTCTAGTTACTTCGTTCCCTATTTCTATTTGATAAAATCCTTAGAAAAAGTATTTTGTTTCCACCGAGCTAAAACAATATGTTGATGTCTATAGTAAACTAAAGACATTGTTTCATAGCTATTTTGTTTTGCTTCAATCTCCCTTATACCAATCAAAAATTGGAGTATTAGAATGGAAAAATTCATTAGATAATGAACTATTGGTTCTAAGCCATCTCTGGCGATGAATCAACAATCCGAAGTGTTTTTCTTGCGTATTCTTGATAAACCAGCGTTTATATATGAATGTAGGAAGATTTGTTTGCGAAGTAAGAAGCCCCTTTAACATCTCTTCATCTACAAAGAATTCTCGATGTAAAAACACAGAGACAAAAGGCTGATCTTTGAATAGGAAAAAGAATGGATCTGCAGGATCCCAAATGAATTGGCTTATTCGAAAAAAGCGTTGTTCTTTGGAAGATCTCATTTGAGCCAATACAGATGTATACGGAACAGCCATAAAACGGAAACAGTTTTTGTCCGAAAAAATCTATTTTTTTAGCGTATGTAAATCCACTCCACAGTAGCAAAACAAGTAACAAATAGAAAAAAAATAGATTCATCTATCAAAACATTTCGGGAGAAAGAATTTCTCTTTTTTTTTGAAATATTTGATATTTTGATAGAAAGGGACTTCTTTCGCCTCGAAATCTGAATAATATTGAGTACTTGAAGGGGTTCTTTCGTGTAGTCATCGAAAGGGGGCAATTGCTTCAAATTTGAGCAATTACTCTATTTGGAAACAAGATTTTTTTTTCTTCATTCGAATTTGAAGTGGACTCTTTGTTATTCTAGTTTTGTATTGTTTCGAAATTCAAGGACTAACCACTGTATCACAGTTGACGAATGAAGTGAGTTCAAATACTAATTTATTTATGTTTGATATGAATATTAAGTAGCGTATACAGTTGACGAATGAAGTGAGTTCATTAAAAAATCAAAGACACAAAATGGCAAAAGCAAAAAAGAAAGCATTCATTCCCCTTCTATATCTTGCATCTATAGTATTTTTGCCTTGGTGGATCTCTCTTTCATTTAATAAAAGCCTAGAATCTTGGGTTACTAATTGGTGGAATACTGGGCAATCTGAAATTTTTTTGAATGATATTCAAGAAAATAGTATTTTAAAAAAAGTTATAGAATTAGAAGAACTCTTCCTCTTGGACGAAATGCTAAAGGAATACCTGGAAACACATCTACAAAAGTTTCGTATCGGAATCTACAAAGAAACAATCCAATTGATCAAGATGCACAATGAGGATCGTATCCATACAATTTTGCACTTCTCGACAAATATAATATGTTTCGTTATTCTAAGTGGTTATTCTATTCTAGGTAATGAAGAACTTGTTATTCTTAACTCTTGGGTGCAAGAGTTCCTATATAACTTAAGCGACACAATAAAAGCTTTTTCTATTCTTTTGTTAACTGATTTATGTATAGGATTTCATTCGCCCCATGGTTGGGAACTAATGATTGGCTCTGTCTACAAAGATTTTGGATTTGCTCATAATGATCAAATTATATCCGGTCTTGTTTCCACTTTCCCAGTCATTCTAGATACCATTTTTAAATATTGGATCTTCCGTTATTTAAATCGTGTATCTCTGTCACTTGTAGTGATTTATCATTCAATGAATGACTGAAAAATAATCCACTGATCCAATTTGAATGTTTGTTACTTTGTATATAAGTAAAACATTCAAAATTATACTTATTTCTTCTACCCATCCAGGAGGATTCCTCCTATATTCGAGTAAAATTATTTCATTAAATAACAGAATCATGGATAGGGAACTATACGAGCGACCTATCTAATTTTATTGTAGAAATTTTTGGGATCAATGATTGGACCATGCAAACTAGAAATACTTTTTCTTGGATAAAGGCAGAGATTACTCGATCTATTTTCGTATCGCTCATGATATATATAATAACCCAGGCACCCGTTTCAAATGCATATCCCATTTTTGCACAGCAAGGTTATGAAAATCCACGAGAAGCGACCGGCCGTATTGTCTGTGCCAACTGCCATTTAGCTAATAAGCTTGTGGATATCGAGGTTCCAAAAGCTGTACTTCCTGATACTGTATTTGAAGCAGTTGTTCGAATTCCTTATGATATGCAACTGAAACAAGTTCTTGCAAATGGTAAAAATGGAGCTTTGAATGTGGGAACTGTTCTTATTTTACCTGAGGTGTTTGAATTAGCCCCCCCCGATCGTATTTCGCCCGAGATTAAAGNCCCCCGCCGATCGTATTTCACCCGAGATTAAAGAAAAGATAGCAATCTGTCTTTTCAGAGCTATCGTCCCACTAAAAAAACATTCTTGTGATAGGTCCTGCTCCTGGTCAGAAATATAGTGAAATCACCTTTCCTATTCTTTCCCTGGACCCCGCTACTAAAAAAGTATTTAAATCATAGTCTAATTGATTTGATAATCTATGGATCTATTTTACATTAATTAGAATTCTATATCTATACATATACAGAACTTCGAATTTTCTCGAGCCGTACGAAAGAATTGAACGAAGAGCCGTATGAGGTGAAAATCTCATGTACGGTTATGTAGAGTGGCAGTAAGGGTGACTTATCTGTCAACTTTTCCACTATCACCCCCAAAAAACCAAACTCTGCCTTATGTAAAGTTGTCAGAGTACGCTTAACCTCTGGATTTGAAATCACTGCTTATATACCTGGTATTGGCCATAATTTACAAGAACATTCTATCATCTTAGAAAGAGGGGGAAGGGTTAAGGATTTACCCGGTGTGAGATATCACATTGTTCGAGGAACGCTAGATGCTGTCGGAGTAAAGGATCGTCACAAGGGCGTTCTAGTGCGTTGTAGATTCTTATCCAAGACTTGTATCATTTGATGTTTGATATTCTAATTATCTCTTTATTTTCTATATTATCCATTATTCATTATGAATTTTTTAATAGAGTAATAAATCAAAAATATAGAAAAATTGATAATATAAAAATTCTTTATATTTTATTTCTAAATAATAATTGAATACGAAATTTCCAGAATTCTCGCACATATTTTTTTTACGAACAAGAAAAGAAATGTGAAAATAAGAAAAAAAAATATATTTTTTCAATCAAAATGAAGCTTCAATCGCATCAATCAATAGTTTACATTTGTATGCAGTTAGTGACCAAACAAAAAAAATGAAAGAAACCTCATTCCTTTAGATCAAAAAGGAACCTTACTAATTTTCAATTAATCTTTAATCAAAATATTCTCAGGTGTTGAGGGAATTGCACGTATCGAGATTCAAAAAAGAATTGATCTCATTCAAGTGATAATCTATATGGGATTCCCAAAGTTATTAATAGAAGGTGGGTCTCGAAGAATCGAAGAATTACAGATGAATGTATAAAAAGAATTCAATTTTGTGAACCGAAAACTCAACATTGCTATTACAAGAATTGAAAACCCTTATGGACACCCTGATATTCTTGCAGAATTTATAGCCGGACAATTAAAGAATAGAGTTCATTTCGCAAAGCAATGAAAAAAGCTATTGAATTAACTGAACAGGCAGGTACAAAGGGAATTCAAGTACAAATTGCAGGGCGTATAGACGGAAAAGAAACCATTCAAGCTAAAATTGATTATTGTCACTATACAGTTGGGACTATCTATGGGGTATTAGGCATCAAAATTTAGATATTTGTAGACGAGGAATAATAAGCCTTTACTCAACTTGTCTTTATGTTTTATTCAATGATAGAACAAAAAATGACAAATTCTCTCATTCTTTTTCTGTTAAATCACAAATGAGCAATTCTATAAAGTTGAATAAAAATTCAATTAATCATTTGATATAATTGCTATGCTTAATGTGCGACTCGTTGGTTTTTTTTAATTTCAGATAAAAAAATAGACTGGCCCACAATATGAACTAATAATTATAGAACTAATAACCAACTCATCGCTTCACATTATCTGGATCTAAAAAACCAACCAGTCAAGATATGTTATATTGGTCATATCATTTTAGCAACTGAAATATTTTTTGCAATAAAAAAAACCAATCTCATTATGAGTTGTGAAGCAATAAAAGTATGCGGATAAATGGAAGGGTGAAAGAAATAGAGTAAAAGAATAGAAATGATATATGATTCCAAGATAGAATATGTAAGGTCTATGAGAAATCTCATAAAAGGTAGTGTAATAAAGCAGCAATACTGATTGATTCTTTATTAGATGAATCAGTTCAGAGAACAAAAAAGCTAAGAGCCCTAAGCCAATAAAGACTGAGAAGATTGACTCAAGAACTAATTTTATTATGGGCTTCATTGTAGAATTCAGACCTAACCATTAATCGAGAAGCGATGGGAACGAGGGAACCCATGATTACATAATATTCTATTGAAAATGAATTCTAATGATTCATTTGAATGGACCATAACGGAATTTCAGTCTATACCGGAACCATAATATCAGATTGGGGGGAAGATTAGAATTAAAGATTGATCGAAAAGCAAGGATATGGGCTCGTGTGAGTAGGAAACAGAAAATATCTATTCTAGTTCTATCATCAGCTATGGGTTCGAATCTAAGAGAAATTTTAGACAATGTTTGCTACCCTGAAAGTTTTTTGTCTTTCCTGAATGATAAGGAGAAAAAAAATTGGATCAAAAGAAAATGCCATTTTGGAGTTTTATCAATAATTTTCTAGTGTAGGCGGAGATCCGGTATTTTCTTAATCCTTATGTAAGGAATTATAAGAGAAATTCTTTCAACAAATATGTGAATTAGGAAGGATTGGTCGACGAAATATGAACCGGAGACTGAATCTTGATATCCCTCAGAATAATACATTTTTGTTACCGCGAGATATATTGGTAGCTGCGGATCATTTGATTGGACTGAAATTTGGAATGGGTACACTTGACGATATAAATCATTTGAAAAATAAACGTATTTGTTCTGTAGCGGATCTATTACAAGATCAATTCAGATTGGCTCTGGTTCGTTTAGAAAATATGGTCAGAGGAACTATATGTGGAGCAATTAGGCATAAATTGATCCCGACTCCTCAAAATTTGGTAACTTCAACTCCATTATTTTCAGGACCAAGCAAATCATAATTATTTTTGTTCGGTCCTTTTGTTATGTATTGCAATGGAGTCATCCAAATTCTTCTTATCAGCATATCTTTTTTCTTGGTATCTTTGAGTAATTTGGTGCTTATTCTTATGAACTAAAGAAATTCCTATGCTGGAACTATGTGGTATGGTTCAGCAACTACCCCGATTGAATTATTTGGTCCCACTCGTTATCAAAGGGATCAGGCATACTTCCAGTAAGAAATATATCGAAGAGTTGGTGCTGGGCTAGCAGAAAATCAAAGTTTATCAAAAGCTTGTTCTAAAATTGAAGATTATTCAATGACCTACAGGTGCGATAGGGTTAACCCGCCAGAGCCTAATTTTGTGTCCAAAAAACACGGATTCTGCAGCTTTAGAATTACTGTAACAACAGATCGAAACACACGCATGTCCACTTTCGTAGGGCATAACTTTTGACATAGGTGGAACCACGAGCCCTGTTTGATATCAAATTGAAGCTTATTCATAGACCTATAGGTACGACTGGGTTTACGCATCAGAGTCTAGTTTTGTGTCCAAAAAACATCGACTGTACAACTCTAGAATTGTTGTTACAGACGGATCGTAGCACGTCCATGTCTATTTCTATAGGGCATAATTTTTTACATAGGTGGAACCACGGGCCCTGTAAGATATCAAATTGAAGCTTATTTAAAGACCTACATGGGCCACAGGGTTTACCTATCAGAGCCTAGTTTTGTGTTAAAAAAACATAGACTGTGTAGCTTTAGAATTGCTATAACTGACGGATCTTAGCACGTGCATGTCCACTTCCGTAGGGCATAACTTTTGACATAGGTGGAACAATGGGCCTTGCAAGATATAAAAACCCTAGTTCTCTATCCCAAAAACCCTAACTATGTAGCTTTAGAATTGTTGTAACAGACGGATCGTAGCACGCGCATGTCCACTACCGTAGGGTATAACTTTTGACATAGGTCGAACCACAAGTCCTGTAAGATATCAAATTGAAGATTATTCAATGACCTACAGGTGTGATAGGGTTAACCCGTCAGAGCCTAGTTTTGTGTCCAAAAAACATGAATTCTGGAGCTTTAGAATCACTGTAACAGCAGATCGAAACACGCGCATGTCCACTTCCGTAGGGCATAACTTTTGACATAGGTGGAACCACGGGCATAACTAGGGTTTTGTGTCCAAAAAACCCTAGTTCTCTATCCCAAAAACCCTAACTGTGTAGCTTTAGAATTGCTGTAATAGACGGATCGTAGCACGCGCATGTCCACTACCGTAGGGTATAACTTTTGACATAGGTCGAACCACGAGTCCTGTAAGATATCAAATTGAAGATAATTCAATGACCTACAGGTGCGATAGGGTTAACCCGTCAGAGCCTAGTTTTGTGTCCAAAAAACACGGATTCTGCAGCTTTAGAATTACTGTAACAGCAAATCGAAACACGCGCATGTCCACTTCCGTAGGGCATAACTTTTAACATAGGTGGAACCACGGGCCCTGTAAGATATCAAATTGAAGCTTATTCATAGACCTATAGGTGCGTCTGTGTGTACGCATCCGAGCCTAGTTTTTTGTACAAAAAATCACGGACAGTGCAGCTTCAGAATTGCTGTGACAGACAGATCGTAGCAAATGCATGTCCACTTCCGTAGAGCATAACTTTTGACGCGGAAGGAACCACGGGCCCTGTAAAATAAAAAATTGAAGCTTATTTAGAGATCTACAGGTCCGATATGGTTTACCTGTCGGAGCCTATATTTGTGTCTAAAAAACACGGACTGTGCAGCTTTAGAATTGATATAACAGACAGATCGTAGCACGCGCATGACCAATTCTATAATGTATAACTTTTGACATAGGTGGAACGACGGGCCCTGTAATATATCAAATTGAATCTTATTCAAAGACCTATAGGTAAGAAATGGTTTACACATCTGAGCCTAGTTTGTTGTCTAAAAAACACGGAATGTGCAGCTTTAACATCACTGTAACAGACGGATCGTAGCACGCGCATGCTCATTTCCTTAGGGCATAACTTTTGACATAGGTGGAACCACGGGCCCTGTAAGATATCAAATTGAAGCTTATTCAAATACCTACAGGTGCGATAGGTTTTACCCATCGAAGCCTAGTTTTATGTCCAAAAACAAGCAATGTGCAGCTTTAGAATTACTGTAGTAGACGAATCGTAGCACGCGCATGTCCACTTCCGTAGGGCATAACTTTTGACATAGGTGGAACCACAAGCCCTGTAAGATATCAAATTGAAGCTTATTCATAGACCTAAAGGTGCGAGAGGGTTTACCCGTCGGAGCCAAGTTTTGTGTACAAAAAACATGGACTGTGCAGCTTTAGAATTGCGGTAATAGACGGATCGTAGCACTCATGTCCACTTCCGTAGGGCATAACTTTTGACGCGGGTGGAACCACGGGCCCTGATAATATCAAATTGAAACTTATTCAGAGACCTACAGGTGTGACAGGGTTTACCTGTCGGAGCCTAGTTTTGTGTCCAAAAAACACGGACTGTGCAGCTTTAGAATTGATGTAACAGACGGATCGTAGCACGCGCATTTCCACTTCCATAGGGCGTAACTTTTGACATGGGTGGAACCACGGGCCCTTTAAGATATCAAATTGAAGCGTATTCAGAGACCTACAGGTACGAAAGTGTTTACCCATCAGGGCTTAGTTTTGTGTCCAATAAACACAGAATATGCAGCTTTAGAATTACTATAACAGACGTATCGTAGCACGTGCATGTCCACTTCCGTACGGGATAACTTTTGAAATGGGTGGTACCACGGGCCTTGTAAGATATCAAACTGAAGCTTATTCAGACACCTACACGTGCAACCGGGTTTACCCGTTGGAGTCTAGTTCTCTTTTCCAAAATCCAAGACTGTGCAGCTTTAGAATTGTTGTAACTGACGGATCATAGCACGCGCATGTCCACTTTCGTAGGGCATAACTTTTGACATATGTGGAACCACAGGCCCTGTGAGATATCAAATTGAAGCTTAGTCGAAGACCTACAGTTACGACAGGGTTTACCCATCAGAGTCTAGTTTTGTGTACAAAAAACATAGACTATCAGCTTTAGAATTTCTATAACAGAGTTATCGTAGCACGTGCATGTCCACTTCCATAGAGCATAACTTTTGACGTGTGTGGAACCACGGGCCCTGTAAGATATCAAATTGAGGAATATTTAGAGACCTACTGGTGCGACTGGGTTTACCCATTGGAGCCTAGTTTTGTCTCCAAAAAACACGGACTGTGCTGCTTTATAATAGCTGTAAAAGATGGATCGTGGCACGTGCATGTCCACTTCCGTAGGGCATGACTTTTGACATAGGTGGAACCACAGGCCATTTAGGATATCAAATTGATGCTTATTAAGATACCTACAGGTGTGACAGGGTTTACCCATCGGAGCCTAGTTTTGTGTCCAAAAAACACAGACTGTGTAGCTTTAGAATTGCTGTAACAAACGGATCGTAGCACGCGCATGTCAACTTCTGTAAGACATAACTTTTAACATAGGTGGAACCACGGGCCCTTTAAGATATCAAATTGAAGCTTATTCAGAGACCTATAGGTGAGACAAGGTTTACCCATTGAAGCCTAGTTTTGTGTCCAATAAACACGGAATGTGCAGCTTTAGAATTGTTGTAACAGACGAATCATAGCACGTGCATATCCACTTTCGTAGGGTATAACTTTTGACATAGGTGGAACGATGGGCCCTTTAAGATATCAAATTAAAGCTTATCCAGAGGCCTACAGGTGCGACATTGTTTACCCATCAGAGCCTAGTTTTGTTTCCAATAAACACGGACTGTGCAGTTTTAGAATTGTTGTAGCAGACAGATCGTAGCACGGGCATGTCCACTTCCGTAGAGCATAACTTTTGACACGAGTGGAACCACAGGCCCTGTATGATATCAAATTGAAGCTTATTCAGAGACCTCCAAGGGCGACAGATTTTACCAGTTGGAGCCTAGTTTTGTGTCCAAAAAACACAGATTATGCAGCTTTAGAATTGCTGTAACAGACGGATCGTAGCATGCGCATGTCCACTTCCATAGGGCATAACTTTTGACATAGGTATAACCACGGGCCCTTTAAGATATCAAATTGAAGTTTATTCACAGACTTACAGGTGCGAAAGTATTTATCCATCGGAGCCTAGTTTTGTGTCTAAAAAACACGAACTTTGCAGCTTTAGAATTGTTGTAATAGACGGATCATAGCACACGCATGTCCACTTCCATATTGAGTAACTTTTGACATAGGTGGAACCACGGGCCCCGTAAGATATCAAATTGAAGCTTATTCAGAGACCTATAAGGTACGACATGGTTTACACATCAAAGCTAAGTTTTGTATCCAAAAAACACGGAATGTGCAGCTGTAGAATTGCTGTAACAGATGGATCGTAGCACGCGCATGTCCACTTTCGTAGAGCATAACTTTGTACGCGGGTGGAACCACAGGCCCTGATAATATCAAATTGAAGCTTATTCAGAGACCTACATGTGCAACAAGGTTTACCTGTCAGAGCCTAGTTTTGTGTCCAAAAAACACGGACTGTGCAGCTTTAGAATTGCTATAACAGACGGATTGTAGCACGCGCATGTCCACTTCCGTAGGGCATAACTTTTGACATGGGTGGAACCACGGGCCTGTAAAATATCAAATTGAAGCATTTTCAGAGACCTACAGGTGCGACCGATTTTACCCGTCGGAGCCTAGTTTTGTGTCCAAAAAACATGGACTATGCAACCTTTAGAATTACTGTAATAAACGGATCGTAGCACGCACATGTGCTACGATCCGTCAGCTTTAGAATTACTGTAACAGACGGATCATAGCACGCGCATGTTAAATTCCGTAGGGCATAACTTTTGACACGGGTGGACCCACGGGCCTTGTAAGATATCAAATTGAAACTTATTCGGAGACCTACAAGTGCGACAGGATTTACCCGTCGCAGCCTAGTTTTGTGTCCAAAAAACAAGGACTGTGCGGCTTTAGAATTACTGTAACAGACGGATTGTAGCACGCGCATGTCCTCTTCCGTAGGGCATAACTCATGACACGGTTAGAAGCACGAGCCCTTTAAGATATCAAATTAAAGCTTATTCAAGGACCTACAGGTGCGACTGGGTTTACCGGTTGGAGCCTAGTTTGGTGTCAAAAAAATACATAATGTATAACTTTAGAATTGCTTTAACATACGGATCGTAGCATGCGCATGACCACTTCTTTAGGGCATAACTTATGATATGTGTGGAACCACAGGCCATGTAAGATACCAAATTGAAGTCTATTCAGAGACCTATAAGGGCAACAGGGTTTACCCATCGGAGCCTAATTTTGTGTTCAAAAAATATGGACTGTGCAGACGGATCGTAGCACGCGCATGTCCACTTCCATAGGGCAAAACTATTGAGATGGGTTGAACCACGGGTTTACCCGTCGCAGCCTAGCTTTGTTTCTAAAAAACACGGACTGTGTAGTTTTAGAATCACCGTAACAGATGGATCGTAGCACGCGCATGTCATCTTCCGTTGGGCATACAGTTTTACACTGGTGGAACCACGGGCCCTGTAAGATATCAAATCGAAGCTTATTCAAAGACCTGCGTGTGCGACTGGGTTTACCAATTCCAACCTAGTTTTGACTCCAAAAAACACCGACTGTGCATCTTCAGAATTACTATAACAGACGGATCGTAGAACGTGCATGTCCACTTCCGTATGGCATAATTTTTTACACGGGTGGAACCACGAGCCTTGTAAGTTATCAAATTGAAACTTATTCGGAGAACTACAGGGTCCGACAGGGTTTACCCATCGGAGCCTAGTTTTGTGTCCCAAAAAAATGGACTGTGCAGCTTTAGAATTGCTTTAACATACGGATCATAACACGCGTTTGTCCACTTCCATAAGGCATAACTTTTAACACGAGTGGAACCACGAGTCCTGTGAGATAAAATTGAAGCTTATCAAGAGACCTACAGGTGCGACATGGTTTACCTATCGCAGCCTAGTTTTGTGTCCATAAAACATGGACTGTGCAGCTTTAGAGTTACTATAACAGACGGATGATAGCAGGCGCATGTCCACTTCCGTAGGGCATAACTTTTGACACGGGTGGAATGACGGGCTCTGTAAGATATCATAACGAAGCTTATTCAGTGGCCTGTGGGTGCCACTCGGTTTATCGATTCTAGCCTAGTTTTGACTCCAAAAAACACAGACTGTGCAGCTTTAGAATTACTGTAACAGACGGATCGTAACACGCGCATGTCCACTTCTGTATGGAATAACTTTTAACATGGGTGGAACCACGGGCCCTGTAAGATATCAAATTCAAGCATATTCAGAGACCTACAGGTGCGACAAGGTTTACCCATTGCAACCTTGTTTTGTGTCCAAAAAACACGGACTGTGCAGCTTTAGAATTACTGTAACAGACGGATCGTAGCACACGCATGTCCTCTTCCGTAGGACATAACTTTTGACATGGGTGGAATGACGGGTCCTGTAAGATATCAAAATGAAGCTTATTCAGAGTCCTACAGGTGCCACTAGGTTTACCAATTCCAGCCTAGTTTTGACTCCAAAAAACACGGACTGTGTAGTTTTAGAATTACTGTAACAGACGGATCGTAGCACGCGCATGTGCTCTTCCGTAAGGCATAACTTTTGACGCGGGTGGAATCGCGGGCCATTTAAAAAATAAAATCGAAGCTTATTCAGAGACCTACAGGTGCCACTAGGTTTACCAATTCCAGCCTAGTTTTGGCTTCAAAAAACACAGACTGTGCAGATTTAGAATTACTATAACAGACGGATCGTAGCAGGCGCATGTCCACTTCCGTAGGGCATAACTTTTGACACGGGTGGAATGACGGGCCCTGTAAGATATCAAAACGAAGCTTATTTAGAGACCTACAGGCGCCACTCCGTTTATCGATTCCAGCCTAGTTTTGACTCCAAAAAACACGGCCTATGTAGTCTTAGAATTATTATAACAGACAGATCATAGCACACATATGTCCACTTTCGTAGGGCATAACTTTGGACACGGGTGGAACCACGGGCCCTGTAAGATATCAAATTGAAATTTATTCAGAGTCCTACTGGTGCAATAGGGTTTACCGTTCACAACCTAGTTTTTTGTCCAAAAAAAGGACCGTACAGCTCTAGAATTACTATAACAGACAGATCGTGGCACGCGCATATCCTCTTCCATAGGGCATAACTTTTGACACGGGTGGAATGACGGGTCTTGTAAGATATCAAAACGAAGCTTATTCGGAGACCTACGGGTGCCACTGGGTTTACTAATTCCAGCCTAGTTTTGACTCCAAAAAATATGGACTGTGTAGCTTTAGAATTACTGTAACAGACAGATCGTAGCACGCTCATGTCTACTTCCGTAGGGCATAATTTTTGACACGGGTGGAACCATGGGCCCTGTAATATATCAAATTGAAGCTTATTCAGAGACCTACAGGTGCGACCAGGTTTTTTGAAATGCTAATACTCGATTGAAAAAGAAATTTTCACCAGAGAATATTATGTTAGATGGTGGGATGAGTTGAATACCCAGAAAATTATTGCATCCATCAATTATGAATTTTCAAGTATCCATCCCAATATGAGACTAGAAAATCCTTTCATCCAAGCTCCATTAAAAATTAATGAGCCCATTGACCTAGCTTCACATATAAAAATATCTAATCCAAATTCTTCCAAACCCAAATCAAAGTCCAAATACAAACCTTTTCCAAAGGATAAATCAAGAGACACAACTCCAAAATCTAAATTAAAGAGAAAATTACTCCAAGAAATACTTCTCCTTTTGGTGAAAAATACTGAATCTGACTCTGAATCACTTTCAGATCAAGTTACTAAACAAAAGGAATCCAGGAAAGCCACTCTTCAGCAATTGAAGGACACATCTAATAATGATGATCTCAGCAATAATTCAGACAAAATAAGTAAAGAATTTGTCTTTGGCAAAATACCAATGTTTGAATAAAAGTATTTGATGAATCATGATGACACCTTGACCCAATGCAACGGTCATGATGATCTCCAAGAAAAGATAATTATTAATAATCATAAACACAAGAGTCCAAAACAATATTTGTCAAAGACCCAAGTATACAGTATCGATGACTTTCAAGAACAATAATAATGAATTCCAAGGATGAAGGCACAAAAATCGAGATAATAATTATCAAGGAATCTTTACATTTTCGTCTTCTTCTGTAATGATTGTACTAAGTTGTCCAACTATTCATGCTTTTTACTATTCCTAGTCAAAAGTAGACAAAAGTATAAATGTAAAATGTTTTTACTTTTGTAAAATATAATAGTTCAGGTAAGTGATGGGTTCCCGATGAACTCCACTTTCCTTAACTATAAATAGGTAGTCTCTCCCATTTGTGAATCAGAACTCATTTTACAACTCATACTATTTGAGAGCTAAAACCTGTTTTGTGAAACAAAGCTTTCTTCTTCTTCTCTTCTTTTGTAAATCTTTTCTTCTTTTTTCTTCAACGTAAATTAGTGAGCGGTAGCACTAATTTATTGTTGCCAATAAACTCTGTTTGTGTAAGTCTTTAATCTTACACTTTAATACAGTTTTTGTAATTACTGTTTATTAATACAGTGTTTACTGTTTATCTTCTTGCTTCTTAATACCCCTCTTAATTACTGTTCAATTCTGAGCCTTTTGGTATCAGAGTCAAACCTGGTGGGGATAATACTGTTCATTAATTGTTTCTACTTAATTTCTGCTTAATTATACTGTTTGCCGCCTATTATGGCTGGTTATTGATATATGTATCTATATATATATAACGCTATTTATAAGTATGAAATTAAAATTTTGCATAAAAAACTAATTACAGTATCAGTCATATTAAGAAGATGAATTAAAATAACTCACTAGTTGGGGATGCCAAGCAGTGAATTTCAGTTTTAGGAAATTTAAAGTTTAAGGGTGTTTTTTATACCATTTTAATTTAATATATTTTAAAACGTAACTTTATTTTTTCTCTATTCCACCGGTTACTCTTTTTTATTTACAAGTTTAAATATTGTTCATTTTATTTTACATCTTTTATATTTTATCATTTAAAAAATTTCCTAAAAACATGTCTAAATGGCGTCCACACATATTGAGAACATGTCCTGGTGTGCCCGACAAGTGTCAAGAATGTGTCCCGACGTGTCCGACACGTGTCGGCCTAACATATCCGACACATGTCCAAAAATAAAATAAAATTAAAAATTCAGATACAATTTTAACGTGTCAAAATATCTCAGTGTTCGATACATATCAAACACCGACACTTTACATAAATAAAAGTTTCAATGTTTCTTATTTCATTGATATTAAAACTTATTAGTCCACACTTCAACACATTACAGTGTCGGGAAAGTGTGAAAAGTGTCTGACTGCCCGTCCCATTAGTTAAAGACGTTTAAGAAAATTAGGGAATTTAATATTAGGAAACTGTCAAAATTTAATATTAATAAATTTCTAGGTTCTTCGTAGCTGATTTTATTACATTTTCTTAAAATTAGGAAACAATCGAAGTTAATTTTTATCAAATATACATTTAAATCTCAAATGATTTTTTGAAACTTCTCAGCCTGTTTCTGTCTTTTGAAAGACAGATCCATCTCATTGTGGTAATCATACTTGGAAGAGGGGAAAAAAGAGAGACAATCCACCTAGATGTTATGTTACTATATTATAAAGGATTGTTTATATCTAGAAATCAACTTTACATTTATTGTAGAAAAAAAATAATTAACAATATGTAATGCTTGTTATGTGGTAATGCCTAAGCTCCACGGCAGTGAATAGTATCCACAGATCACCAATTTTTGGGGTGAGAAGAAGGCAAAATCTTATAGCCAAGAAGTAGAAGTGGTATTATATATGAAGTTACAATTTAGCGTACTTCTTGATAGTTTCGCAGATATTTTTAGCATGCTCTGGGACGGGCATGTTGCATAGAAGAGTAACCCTAGAAGTTGAGATCAGTGATCTGTTCTTCGAGGATGTCGGAAGAATCTTCCAGAGTTGTACCTCCCACACCTGCACCAAGTTTCCAATTTCCCATTATCGGACAACGAGTATAATTCGAGTGATATTTTTAACAAGAAAAAAAAAAGAAGACGCTGCAACTGTTCCCAAAAGGATATATGTCATCATCACACCAAGTCTTCAAAGTTCTGTTTTTCTCAATCTCATTGATTTGTTTTTTACAAAAAGGGTAGGCATTGGAGTAACCATTAACTGACAGAAATGTCGGGGTAAACAGATATTACTCATCTCCAGAGATTAATGGTGGGATATGGACCCTTAATCTTCGCTAAGGAAATCGAGTCCCTTACCACCAAAGCCTACATTGAACGGCCAATCTCATCATCTGTGCTACCACAACTTAAATATTACATTTATTTCCAATTATATTTAAATCACATCAAAAAATATTATATTTTTGACAATCTATTATGATATAAATCTTGATCTTTCTTTATTTTCTCTTTTGTATATATATATATATATATATATATATATATATATATATATATGTATTAGTCTATAGAATGTATGCATTAGTGCAATTATTATTTATTAAATTACCTTTATGGTATCAGAGTCCTAGAACAATTAGAATAATTTGTCTTTCATTTTATCCTCTATCATGGCTCTAGCAATAGCACTCTGTTCCCAGGTTTTCGCCATCAACACATCTCTCATTCTTCAGAAACTCTATAAAGGCAGAAATCACTCTATGTGATATTCCCAAATGACAAACTAGATGAGCTTTTGATTGATCAGGATCGTCTTCTTCTTGCGACGGTATCAGGACTCGTCTCAGGGTGTAATATAATTGAAGAGGCTTGGAATAAACTTAAGGGAATGTATGAAATCAAATCAAACACCTCAACGATTGGACTCATTGATTCACTCATCAAAGCAAACCAAGAAGGGGAAAAAAAATTAATACTGGCAATCGGAAACCATGATTGATGACTCAGCTATAATCGGTCATGAATTAAGTGAGGAAGATATAATATAGTTCATGCTCCTAATGGCCCCACCACAGAGTATAATAGTTCATGCTCATTAATTCAGCGCTGCCATACGTGCCCGAGAACCACATGCTTCCTTTGAAGAGCTATTAGAAAAGCTACTTTAAATAGGAAACAAGCCTATAACATACAGACACTTATAGAAAGATTGCTCCTATAGTAGCCCATTTAATCAAAAGCAGTCTAATAATGAAGGCAAAGGGGGGAGTGCAACACCGATAAATTTTCAAGCGCAATCCTACAAAACATGGTGAGAGCAAGAGGCAGAAAGGCCCACGCCTCTTGTGCACGTTTCAGATGGTAGAGGGGCGAGACCAGGGTAGCGAGTCTCGTCTCTCGCTATAGGCGAGCGCCTGGTGTCTCCTTGAAAACACTACAAGGAACCTATCAACAAAATACGGGTGATTGTGGATCCCATAACTTTGGTAAGATCAACTATCATGGTCAACAAGGCTTTTCTCAGTCAAGCAACTACAAGCCAACCAGTATTCCTAATGGATGACCATCTCGTACTGTATGTCAACTTTGTGACAAAATTAATCACAAAGCTAGAGTGTGTCATTCTCGACTGATTCTGGCTTCCTTCACACCTATTGGCCACGAGTAAACTACCCGTTTTGAGATAATTCAGCTAACAATGCTGGTTGGCTTGTAGATTCCATTGTCTCTCATCACATTTGATCTTGTCAATTCACTCTGAATATGATTGTAATGAAGATATATGGTTGGAACTCATAAAAACATTTTTACCACTCATGCTAAATCAATTTTTCTTAATTTTGATAATTAAATAATGTTTTGTGTGCTCCTCACATTAAAAAACATTTTATTTGTTTCACAATTATGCTTTTAGAAGAAAGCATTAATGTATTTTTTTCCTAATTTCTTTCTTGTGAAGGATCTAAGCACTAAGCCATGTTTGGTGCACGGACGAAATAAAGTGAAAATATATGAATGGCATGGCGCACAACCACTTCATTACAATCGTCTTAACTTTGGATCCGCCTCTTTTACGCTAGAAATGTGGCATTGTCATCTTGGTCATTTTACTTTCAAAGTTTTTTCTAAATTAATTTCTTCTCAATAACTTACTAAATCTTCTCCTTTTTTATCTTCATCTAGAGTACCAGGTGCTACAACCTTCAATCAACATGGTGAAAGAAAAAGCAGCAGAGGGATTGAACTCTAATGAGTTGCCTCCTCAAGACTGATTAGAGTTCAATCCCTAATGAGGCATTGCCTTCACCCCGTCGATTGAAGGTGGCAGCATCCAATGCTGAGGAAGAAGATAAAAAGAGGAGAATTTAGGAAGACACTGAGAAGAAATTAATTTAGAAAGAACTTTGAATGTAGGACATCCACGACGACTAGCCCTGAATCAAGTGTAAAAGAGGCGGATGCAGAAGCTAAGAAGATTGGAATGAAGTGGGTGTGTGAGAGATTTGTGATAACAAGATTAGAATCGTCCAAGCATGGCCTAATGCTTTAATCCTTCAGAAGAAAGAAATCGATACTTCACAAGAAAGAAATTAGGATAACATTACAATAATGTGTTCTTCTGAAAGCAAAATTGAGAAACGAGTAATATGTTTTTAATGTGAGGAGCACACAAAAAATTAATCAAATTAATTTTAAGAAAAATAGACCCAACATGAGTGATAAGAATGTGTTTACCGGCTCTAACCAAATATCTTCATGACCACCATATTTGAAGTATTGACAAATTCTGAAGATTGGATGTGATATGATGTGATAAGAGGCATCAGAATTTGCAAGTTAACCATCATTGTTGCAGAATTATCTGAAGATGTGATGAGAGACATCAGAATTTGCAAGTTAATCATCATTGTTGCTTGAATCATCTGAAGATGTGTAGTTGACTTGCCGCCAATTCTATGCAAAAGGAAGCTGGAGCTAGCCGATAATGAATCATTTTAGCAGTATGCAAGATTTTGTAGCACTATTGTCCTAAAATACGAGGTAGTCATCCACGAAAATTTGGACATCAGGATTGATTGTAGTTACTCAACTAAGAATAACCTTGTTGAACATGATGGCTATTCTTACCAAAGTTGTTTCTGGTTTCATGGTTTCAAAATTTTGTTAATACTCATAGGTCCTCGATTGGAGTACAACACTTCAAGTTGGGGGTCTTGCCGCTAAAACTTTCTCCTTTGTCTTTCTTATCAGACTACTTTTCATTGAGCAGGGCTTTTATAAGAGCAATCTCTTTGATGGACTAATATCAGTACTTTCATCCTAGTTCCCTGAACAAGTAGCTATTTTAATGGCTCTTCAAAGAAAATAAGTGATTCTCGCGCACATAAGGTGGCCTTAAGTTCCTTATATATAAGCTACTATTTCTCCATCTGAAAATTTATGTTCAATCATAGCTAAGTTATCAATCAGGATTTTCACTGATTACATGTATTCAGATATCGTTGTCTCTTCTTGTTTACTATGTTAAGTGAAACACTAAGTATGATCATCTGTATATTAGGTTTGTTTGCAAACATAGTCCTACATTTATTCCAAGAAGAAGAAGACGATCATGGTGAATCCAAATGGAGTAATTTCATCCTTGGAGAGTTTGTGAGGAATGAGAGAGTCTGTGCTGTGTTGATGGGGTAATCTGCAAAGGAGTGCGGTTGCCTAACATGACAGTCACTGTGCTGGAGTCGTCGGCCATGGCAGAGAAGAGATCAGAAGAAAATGAACGAAAAAGTATTTAAGGGGTCTGATACCATAAAGCTAATTTGGTGAATGATAGTTGCACTGATAGATTCATTGTATTGACTAATAGAACATATATAAAGAAGAAGAAATAAGGAAGGATTGCAAGATTGATTCTATACAAATAATATATATAAAGAAGAGAAACTAAGGAAAGGTTGCAAGAATGATTCTATACAAATATACCATTGGACTGAGATAATTTAAATCAATGTAAGACAGAGAATCATGGAGAATATTGGAAAGTGTCACACAGGATTACGGGTTATCACTAGATTCATAAGAGAGCCCCGGGCAGTGAGAGAGTGGTACCTGAATAGTTTTGCCGACGGAGACGGGGAACGCTTCGGCGACCACCATGTCGCCTAGCTCGGCACTTTTCAAGTGATTGATGCTGAGGTTAATTCCTGCAACCCTCTGAAAACCTGATGCGATGTGAGCTCCCATACTTGCCAGCGCCTCTGCTATCAACGCCGAGACCCCTCCATGTAGCACCTTAAAAGGCTGGTCTTTTTTTTTGGGGGGGAGAGGGTTTAAAAAAGAATAACTCCCTTACCGACAATTATAGCAACTTGGAATATAGACAGTCTTCAGTTTAAATGGATAAACAAACTGAAAATCGGAGGAGAAGAAGAAGAATGAGAAATAAATAATTGAAACTGACCTGACAGCATTTGGAGGAAACAAGAAGGCGACCGGAGACTTTGCGAGGGGAAATTTCATCGAATTCGAATCCAATTGCATGAAGTGGAGCATCCAGAACTGCTGTCTTGGATGACGATGAGGATGGTGGTGCTGAGTCCTCCATGGGAACTTCGCTATTATGGATTTTTTAGCAGAATTTCAGGTGGTTTTATGTTGATCTATGCGTAGGCACCGATTATGAAGCGACTGCGATCCATAATTGATGATGAAGAAGGAAATTAGTAAGTAGACGGGATCGAATCGCAGGCCAAGGCATGGAGAAATACAAAAAGGGCATTTAAATTGAATAAAATGAGGGAGTAGGTACATCATCTACATGGTGTCCCAAATGAGGGTTAGGTGAATGTCGCCCACGATGGTCCTTACCAAACCACATCTCCCCACTCCACTACGGCACCACCCAATTTAAGAGTTTAAAAACGACGACGTCGAGTAGGGTCAGTCAGACCATTAGACATCTAGATACTTAAGAGAGATGAAGAGTGGCAAAATATTTTCAGAATATTATTGATTATTACGTCATTATAGATTGCATTAAATAGAAAGTCTAAAAGAATCTAACTAGTTATAAGAATAAAAAAGAATAAAAGGAAGATAAATACATCATGCATGAGAATCACAACAGTTAGCAACTTTGGCAACGTATGATTGATTTATTCAAAAACCAATCGTTGCTCAAGTATGCTCCAAGTAATTAGGAGCTCGACCAATACACGGCTGCCTATTTAATGCAATGCATAATGCAATGCATGAGAATCATAGGAGAAGCATGCTGACATGGCGTAGAAGTACAAGTGGCACAATATACTCTAATATCCCCATTCAAACGAGATGAGGATGACTTCACAGTGAGCTAGGAACTTAGAGTAAGGAACTGATCAGAAGGAAGAGCTTTAGTAAGGATGTATGGGACTTGAGAGGATGAAGGCACGTACCGAACCTCAAGAACCTTGGACTAGAACTTTTCCCTAATAAAGTAAACGTCGAGCTCAATGTGCTTAGTACGCGAGAACATTGGATTAGTGGCAAAACACTTTGATTATCACACCAGATAACTGGTGTAGCGGAAGGAGAAATGAGAAGCTCACGAAGCTATGATTATAGCCATATCAAATCTGTGCAGGCTGAGGAAAAGCCCGATATTCTACTTCTGTACTCGAGCGAGCTACAATAGTTTACTTACGAGAACTCCACGAAACCAAGTTGCATGCCACCAAGATAAAAACAGTAGCCATAAGTTAATTTCCTATCATTAAGAGAAAAAGCCCAATCTGCATCAGAGTATCCTTCTAGAGTAAGTGTAGTAGTAGGAGTGAATTGCAAGCCATGATTCAGTGTTCCTTTGAGGTAACACAGAAGCCTTTTACAGGCTTTCTAGTGATCAACAGTTGGACAAGAGAGATACTGACTTAACTTATTCACTGCATAGAAGATGTCTGACCTAGTAAGGGTTAAATATTGCAGCGAACCAATAATACTTGTAACACCCCTATTGTTCGGCTTATTTTAAGGTTAGGGGCATTTTGGTCATTTTACCTCCCATACTTTTCTTACTTTAGATTGATGCATGTATTATATTTTTATGATATGTACATGTGATTGAGTGCGAATCTATATTTTTATAATTGTATGTTTGAATTATTTTGCATGATGTTTGATTTTTATGTTGGTTGATTTTATGATTATACCTTTAAGGAATTTTGTGATCTTTCTTTCTCACTCCTTTGTGGCCAGACTTGAATAAATCTTTGAGGGATATTATATAAATATTTGACTTATTTTAGAGTTCTATTTTTTTTTTGGACTCTTTGAATTTCAATTTTTGCCTTTATTTTCAAAGTTTGAAAATTTAGATTTAAAACTATGTTGACCGAAAATTTATCCTTTGTTTTTAGTATATTTATTAAGTTATTTAGTTTTATCTTGTTCAAATTTAATTTTAAAAAAATCTGATTTTATAATATATTATTGTTATTATTTTATCTATTTAAAATCTGATTTGTTGTTTGCTATTTAAGGATTGTTAAGATTATTTTTTTACCCTAATTTTTTTCATAATTATCTCTCTCTCAAGTGAACAAAAAATTCTCTCTCCTTCACATTTTTAGAACCATAATTGCTTGAAGCGAGAAACTTCAATCGATCGAGTTTTTGAAAAGTATCGCATTTTCGGTATAAACCATTGCTACCTTTGTTTTGCTTTCAACATAATGAATTTATTTAGACTCTCACATTTTATTTCTTCGATCTGTAAATACTGAGTTTTAACACCCTTTTATTTTCATATAAGTCTCTTGAATCATTTTCTTTAATAAGGGAGAAATATTTTCAATAAAAAATATGATTTTTTTTCATAAAAACTGAAATTTTTGGGTTTTTCTAGACACTGTAATATCGACTTCACGATTTGATACACAAATGTAGGAGTTTGAATCTGAAACTTTTATAGTATGTTCTTGACATGTTGCCGCACATACTAGAAAAAAGTAGATAAAAATTCTATCTCTATAATTTTTAATAATTTTTGAAAATTTCTGATTGTTCAAAGAAAAACAGTATTTAAGATCCAAGTTTAAGGTCTATTTCAGTACTGAGATCAACTCTGTTTGATCTAAATATTTTACAAAATTATTCTAGATGTATCCCTAGTAACTCCCTAAAGTTTTGAAATTTTTTGATGAGATTTGGCTACTGGAACGTATATTCGAACCTCACTGTTTATTAGAGGAAAATAGTTTTTCGTAACAATTTGATTTTCATGTTTTCATACTCAAACGACATCGGATTTTCACAGAATTTTAGAATTTTTAAGAAACCCTAGCTTGGGTTGTGGTCATCTTGTTTTGTGTACTGAACGTATGTAGTTTGATTGTTTCAAGAGTCGAACTTTCATTTTTTGTTTAGCAGACGACCAGATAAGTGAAATCTTACATGCGTGATGGTTTGTTTGCTTTGTTGCTTTTGTAAAAAAAATGGATTTCACTCTGATTTTCTCTTCATTGTTTTGTTTAATGTTTCTTTGATGTATTCATTGTACTGATATAATGTTTTATAGGTGATGATATTTTTGGTGATTATGAATTTTTTGACAAAAGAAACACGTATAAGATATAAAAGACTTTTGTATGATCACAGAATGCAAAATAATGTGCCGGTAGAACCATGTGCCCACCAAATCTCTTTTTGTGTTATTTCATCCTTCGGAAGAGGGTATGTATGATCTCGTCCTTTAGGAGAGGGTATGTATGTTTATGCTCTGGGTGTGGTGGCGAGTTCTAATGGAAGTTGGTAAGTGAACTTTATAAGATAAGTTAAATAATCTGAATGTATGGAAAGTATGTATGTAGGTAAAACTCAGTAAGTTATCCTGACACGCAAAGTATGTGAATGTTTTTGTGGGATGTCGTGTATGTATGGTTTTACTTAAAAATTTCAGATGATGAGGGTGCATTCATTACGGATGAAGTTTAAAGTCTCTGGCACGAGACCGAGTCAAAGTCTTTATTTTGGAGAAAACAATAAGAGTTTCATTTTTTTGTTATGGTTTATTTAATTTTTTTCTTCAGACATTTATGGTTAGATTTCATTTTTATGTGACGTTTTCAGATTCTCGAGACAAATTAGACTTTGTTTTAAATAATTTTTTGTAGTTTGATTAAATTAAAAAATTGATCGAGCTTCTACAAGTTTGATTTGCATAAATTATCTGAGATATTTGAATAAATTTTTGGGTTGTTACAATTGGTATCAAAGCGAATATGATTCTATAGACAAAAGTATTTACTCAAAGTTTTCTGAAAACTTTAGTCTTTTGACGAAATGATTTTGTTAAATTTTTTAAGAGTCTGTGCTAGAATTGAGGGCTGTGATGCGTCTGTGTCTAGGTAACAGTGTTAAGTTTTGGTATTATGACTCTGAATGAATTATATGATTGTCTTAGCTATGAATATTTCAAGTGACTCTGGATCGACCATTAGTGATGGAGAAATCTCTGACGCGGGATCTAGTTTCCTTCCACTTCTTACGAGATTTACCAGAAGAATGTTACTGGACCCGAATCGTAGAGGTCCAACTAAAGTATGGAATCCGGTGATCATAAAGAGGTGAACGCATAACCATGTTTCTATACTTGGAGTGAGGAGATGAACTCACCCGATAATTAGGGCTTTCCCTCATGAGATGAAATCCTACCATTTTCCAGCCAGGCACATTGGAATTAATTGGGTCTAACGATGTGGAGGTTAACCAACCCTTGTCTATAACTCCCAAATGACCAAGAGCATGGGTTTCTATAGTTAAGGACTTTTTACCTGGCTGTGGTCCCAATGCACCTTTTATTCGTAGAGGCCCTGATCTAGAAGAAGACCCTGAGGAAGAGCCTAAAGAGGATCCAGGAGAATGCTCTGTTGATGTTTCCCACTAAGTTTTATTTATGTGCTTTGTTTTTTGCTTGAGGTTGAGCTTTGTGTGTCCACCCCTTCAGGGGGGATTCTATATGCCGACAAGGCCATCAAGTCTTGTTCTGTTATGACTGCTGATAAAGTGTTGGAGGTCACTCTTAAACTTTTGAGTATGTATGACTTCGATGTTATTTTTAGTATAGATTGGCTAGCTGCTAACTACGCCAATATTCTCTGTCATGAGTGGGAGGTAATGTTTATTCCTCCGGGTGAGTCAAGTTTCAAGTTCAGAGGATCGTGTTTGTACGCATTTCCTCAAATTATTTCATCCCTGCAAGCTGAGACGTTTGATTAACAATGGTTGTTGGGGCTACTACTTGGCTAGCATGTTAGACACATAGAAGCTGGAGTTAGAGTTGAGCGATATCAAGGTGGTTAGTGATTTTCCAAAAGTTTTTCCTGAGTCGTTGCCAAGCGTGCCACGTGTTGGGAGGTGGATTTTAACATTGAGTTAGTTCTGGGATAGCTCTAATATTGAAGGCCCCATATCGCATGAATCCTGCGGAGATGAAAGAACTCAAGGAATAACTGTAAGAATTATTGGACAAAGGCTTCATTCACCTCAATGTCTCAAAATTGGTTGCACCCGTTCTCTTTGTAAAGAAGAAAGATGGATCAATCAGGTTTTGTATCGACTGAAGGGAGTTGAACAAAGTTACCATTAAGAATAAATACCCTCTACCCAGGATAGAAGATCTGTTTGATCAAATTTTGGGAGCCTAAATTTTCTCGAAGATTAACTTATGGTCTAGGTATCACTAGTTCAGAATCATGAAAGAGGATCTACCAAAAACTGCTTTTCGTATTCGTTATGAACATTACGAGTTCTTGGTCATGCCTTTTGGATTGACCAATGCCCTTACCGCATTCATGGCCTTGATGAATCAGATTTTTTTATGATTTCTTGGATCAGATTATCATTATTTTCATAGATGACATTCGTATCTACTCTAAGTCTGAGGGAGAACACGAGGAATATCTCATAATTGCATTTCAGATTTAAAAAAATCAGAGGTTGTATGCCAAGTTCAGTAAGTACGAGTTTGGTCTATCTAAGATTGCCTTTTTGGGACATGTAGTTTCAAGAGAGGGTATATCCATTGATTTGACAAAGATAGAAGTAGTGATGAACTGGAATCGTCCAACAAGTGTTAAGAAGATTAGGAGTTTCTTGGGTTTGACAAGCTATCATCGTAGATTTGTGGAGAGATTCTCTAAGATTTCTGCACCGTTGACCAAGTTGACGAGGAAGAATGCATGGTATCTGTGGTCTGATGAGTGTAAAAAAAGTTCTCAAGAACTTAAGCAAAGATTGGTTTTGGCCCCAGTCCTTACTGTGCCCTCTAGCCATGCTGGATTTATCATCTACAGTGACGCCCCACGGGTGAGCTTGAGTTGTGTTTTGATGCAACATGAGAAAGTTATAGCATATGCGTCCTGACAACTGAAAAGTTATGAACATAACTACCCAACCCATCACTTGAAACTTGCAACGGTGGGTTTTTCCCTAAAGATTTAACGCCATTATCTTTACGAAATGAGGGTCGAGATCTACACGAATCATATGAATCTTAAGTATATTTTCATAGAAGGAGCTTAATATGAGACAACATAGATGGTTAAAGTTGGTTAAGGATTATGACTGTGTGATTGACTATCACCCTGGAAAAGCAAACATCGTAGCATATGCATTAAGTAGGAAATCGGGTTCTCTAGTAGCTCATATTTCCACTCAGAAATTTATTCAAGATGACTTGGAAAGTTTGTAGTTAGAAATCTTGGTCGAGGAAACTTTGGCTATGTTGGCTCAAGTGACAGTACGACCTACACTTCGGGATTGAATACATGATGCACATATTGAGGACCCTTCCTTAGTAAAGATTACATCGGAGATTGGGAACGCTAAAATAGAAGGCTTCTCATTGTCTCAATATGTAGTACTCGAATTCAATAATAGAGTTGTTTTAGCTCTTAATGAGGAGCTAAAAAGAGAGCTTCTCTTAGAAGCCACTTTGCTCCCTACTAAGTTCACCCGGGTAGTACAAAAATGTATCAAGACCTACGCAAGCATTTTTGGTGGATCAATATGAAGGGAGATGTGGCCAAGTTTATGGAGAGATGTTTGATTTGTCAACAAGTGAAGGTTGAACGCCAACGCCCTTTTGGTATCTTACAATCTTTAGAGATTCTAGAGTAGAAAATGGGAGCATATATCGATGGATTTTATAGTGGGTATACCAAAGATTACGAGAGGTTTTGACGCCATTTACGTTGTAGTCGATCGTTTGACTAAGTATGCTCATTTTCTACCAGGATGAACGACCTTCTCAGTGGAAGATTGGGAAAAATTTAGACTTCATGGAGTGCCTGTATCTATAGTATCAAACCATGATCCAAAGTTTACTTCCAGATTTTGGCAAAGTATTCAAGAGGCTTTGGCAAACTATTCACCCTCAAAGGGATGGACAAACAGAACAGCCCATCCAAACCCTCGAGGATATGCTACGGGCATGTGTGTGGATTTTCCAGAAAATTGGAGTGAGAAGTTGACATCGATCGAGTTTTCATATAATAATAGTTATTAAGCATCAATTGGGATGTCACCCTTTGAAGCATTATATGGAAGAAAGTGTCGATCTCTAATTCATTGAAAAGAAATTGGTGATAGAAAGCTGTTTGGTGCGGAAATGGTTCAAAAGGTAATGAAGACATTCGTAAAAGTTGAAAAAACATTCAAATTGCTCAGAGTCGTCAGAAGAGTTATGCAGGTGTATGTAGGAAAGACTTGGAATTTGCTTTCGGAGACATGGTTTTTATCAAAATTGCACCAGTCAAGGGAGTTATGAGGTTTAGGAAGAAAGGTAAGCTTAGTCCTCGTTTCATAGTACCTTTTGAGATTTTAGAGCGAATTGGAGTTGTTGTATATCGGGTAGCCCTACCCCCTACTTTGGAAGGAATACATGATGTGTTTCATGTGTCTATGTTATGGAAGTACATTCCAGACCTATCACATATCATGAGTTATGAGACACTACAGTTATGGGAAGATCTCTCTTACGAAGAAATTCTGATTCATATCTTAGATCGAAAGACGCAAGGGTTACACACTAAGAAGATCCCCTTGGTCAAGGTACTTTGGAAAAACCATCAAGTGGAATAAGCCACTTGGGAACAAGAGGATGAATTTAGGGCCCTATATCCGTACCTTTTCTAAGTTTTTACTCTAGCAATTTTTGGGGACAAAAATTTTTATAAGGAAAGGAGGATGTAACACCCATACTGCGGCTTATTTTAAGTTTAGGGGCATTTTGGTCATTTTATCTCCCACACTTTCTCGCTTGAAATTGATACATATATTATATTTTTATGATATGTGCGTGCGATAGAGTGTGAATCTATGTTCTTATAATTGTATATTTGTGAATTATTTTGCATCATGATTGATTTTTATGTTGGTTGATTTTATGATTATACATTTTTAGGGATTTTGTGAACTTTCTTTCTCACTCCTTTATGGCCGGCCTTGAATAAATACTTGGGGAAAAATTATGTAAATATTTGACTTCGTTTAGAGTTCTATTTTGTTTGTTTGAATTCTTTGACTTTCAATTTTTGTCTTTTATTTTCAAAGCTTGAAATTTTAAATTTAAAACTATGTTGACTGAAAATTTATCCTTTGTTTTTAATATATATATATTCTAAGTTATTTAGTTTTATTTCATTCAAATTTGATTTTTAAAAAATCTGATTTTATAAGATATTATTGTTAGCCTTTTATTTTATAAAAATCTGATTTGTTGTTTGATATTTAAGGATTGTTAAGATTATTTTTTTGCCCTAGTTTTTTCATAATTCTCTCTCTCTCAAGTGCACAAAAACTTCTCTCCTTAACATTTTTAGAACCCTAATTTCTTGAAGGGAGAAACTTCAATCGATTGAGTTTTGAAAAAGTATCGCAATTTCGGTATAAACCCTTGCTACATTTGTTTTGCATTTAACATAATGAATTCATTTAGACTCTCAAGTTTTATTTTTTAGATCTGTAAATTCTGAGTTTAACACCTTTTTATCCTCATATAAGTCTCTTGAATCATTTTCTTTAATAAGAGAAAAACGTTTTCGATAAAATATGATTTATATTATAAAAACTGGAATTTTTAGATTTTTCTGGACACTGTAATTTTGACTTCACGATTTGATACACAAATGTAGGATTATGAATCTTAAATTTTTATAGTAGGTTCTTGACATCTTGACGCACATACTTTTAAAAAAAATTTAGATAAAAATTCGATCTCTGTAATTGTAATAATTCTTGAAAGTTTCTGATTGTTCAAAGAAAAAACAGTTTTCAAGATCCAAGTTTAAAGTTTATTTTAATACTGAGATCAATTCTGTTTGATCTAAAAAATTTACAGAATTATTTTACATGTATCCCTAGTAACTCAGTAAAGTTTCAGAAATATTTTATGAGATTTTCCTACTAGAACGTATATTCGAACCTCACTGTTTACTAGAGGAAAACAGTTTTGCGTAACGATTTGATTTTCATGTTTTCATACTCAAACGGCATCGTATTTTCACGAAATTTTAGAATTTATAAGAAACCCTAACTTGAGTTTTGTTTATCTTGTTTGGTGTACTGAATGTATGTAATTCGATTGTTTCAGAAGTCTAACTTTCATTTTTGTTTAGCAGACGATCATGTAAGTGAAATTTTACATATGTGACGGTTTGTTTGCTTTGTTACTTTTGTAAAAAAATGGATTTCACTCTGATTTTCTCTTCATTCTTTTTTTAGTGTTTCTATGATGTATTCATTGTACTGTAATAATGTTCTATGGGTGATGATGTTTGATGTGATCAGGTAAGTGACATCTTACATATGTGACGATTTTGTGGCCCATATAGAGAGAGCATCTATGCTTATCAAGTTATCAACATTGATCCAATAATATCTATATATACCACTTCAATTTATCAACCTTGATCCAACAATCACTTATTTTCCATTCTAATTTAGCTCACTTTGGGTGACAATTTCACATTCATCCTAGAAATCAATTTTGATAAATTAATAATCGATTTCGATATACTTACAGAGGAGAACACAATTCTCCAAAAATCGTACACTTTTACGTAGTGGGTCCCACCTAAAAATGTTCTTAAAATGGATCCATGGAATGGTGTTTAAACACCCAATTTCCTATAGTAATTTTGGTTTTAATGTATCTGATAGGTTATGAACCTTTTTATGTGTAGAGATTTTAAGGTAATTTCTATTTTTATGATGGATTAAAATAGAAATACCAAAAGATAATAGATGTATTATCTATAAGTGGTTATGGTCCCCAAGCCACACGATGAAAGGTAACCATTCTATTCTCCATAATATCTCATCGTTTGAGAGAAAACAGAGAGGTTTAATCAAATGAGACTCTCTCATAGAGAATCGTGTAGATCTGGAAGGCTAACCGCTCGACTCTAAATTGCGATCCATTGTCATGGATTCAGGTATGTTTCGGCTTAATTCATTATTTGATTCTTGATGTGTTCAACATGAGTTCTTGAGATTTTAAGATACGGTTTATACCGATAAAGATTTTATCTAACAAGTGATATTAGAGCCATTCACGTTGAATAATTGAGAATCAGATTTGATTTTAGATCTATGATTATATGTATTTATATGAATATATTCCGGTATTCTTGAATTTGATAATCGTACGCTAGAATTATTAGATTTGAGAACATAATTTTTTATATAATAAATATATATTGGTGTTCTTGGATTTAATAAATCTAATTTTTGATATTTTATATTTAAGAACAATTTTTGGCATAATACTAGGTTCTTAATTTTGTTTTATGACCACCGGCCAACGATTTCACCATCGTCGGTGTTAAGGCAACCGGCTCGACGGTCTAGCCGCGTCGGCAAGGGAACAGTGGTCTGGCCGTGCCGGAAAGGGAACTACGTTCGTCCGGCCGTGGCTGTTGGTTTAGACAGGCATAATAGCTGCCTGATACCCTAAAACAAATGAAACCCTTTAAGGTTTCGTTTCAGGTACACGGGCCAATTAGGCCCGTGACAGGAGAAGCTGCGGGCCTTGGCCCGCAGCAATTAGAATTTAAAAAAAGGCTGTGAGAAACGACAAGGAAAAGCCCACAGCAACTAAAGTAAGGGCTGTGGGAAAAAGCCCACAACCACTAAGAATGTGAAGTTTATTTTTTTATTGTTTCTTTAAATATATTTTTTCAGCCATCAACTATTATTAAAAGAATTGTAAATCGATTTTTCCGTCATCAATAATTTTTTTTGGATTGTTTAAGTAAATTGATTTGAGATTAATTTTACAGATCATTTAAATAAATTAATTTCAAACTAATTTTAGAGATCATAAAATTAATTATTTATCAATTAATTTAATGATTAATTATGGTATAATTTTAAAGACAAACATTAGATTGTTTCTATATATATATATTGTGATAAATTGATTGAAGCAATATCACATCAAAGTGAGCTCTTTTGTTGAATATAAATTTGTCTTAAATATAAAAATGTATGTGTGTGTAACTTGTGTGAATATTTACTAGCTCAAAGGAAGGTAAATATTTGATAGAATTACATGTGTTTCTGTGGTGATAAATACGTGATGATTATTCGGTTTTATATGTGAACAATAAATCGGCCCAAATGAAGGTTTCTTATTCGTTATGTTCTTTATCATCTGTTTGCTTACTACACCAAGATATCACTTACAAGTTAATATTTTTTGCCAAAGTCAAATAATTAATAGAGTGCAGGGTGTCTTGAGATGCATTTTACTTTTGTTTGGATTTATTATTATTTTTAGGACTTATGTTAGTTAGTAGGTTGATTAATTGTTCTCTATTAAGTTACTACTCAAGCTAATATTACTGTCATCATCAAGTAAATAAAGTATTAAATGACTCAAATGTTATAATTAATAGAGTTTCTAGAAAAAGAAACTTTTGATAGTTTTTGGAGTCATGGATCTCAACCTTACATTAATGACTGATTCTCCTTCAACTCTTACGGATAAGAGTACATTTGATTGAAAGAGAGATATGGAAAGGTGGGAGAAATAAAATCACATATGTTTGCTGATCATGGAGAAAGCCATTGAAAAGAGGTTTGTTAAGAATGAAAAGGATGAAATTGATACGCTCTTGGCATATTTAATTTCAATGAGGTATAAGGATAAATGCAATATCAGGGAAATCATTAAAATGTCTCATATTATTTCAAGGTTAAAAGCACTTAGGCTCGAAATCTCTGAGGTCTTACTTGTACATCTGGTTCTGATGTCCCTTCCGGCACAGTTTAGCCAGTTAAGGTGAGTTACAAGTGTCAGAAAGAGACTTGGTCGATGGATGAGCTCATCTTACATTGTGTTCTGAAAGATGAAAGGGTGAAACATGATAAGAAAGAGAGTGCTTACCTAGCCTCTACCTCTAAGGATAAGGGCAAGGGAAAGAAAAGGGAAGAAAGATAAGAAAGCTACGGATACAACATCACATAAGAAACAATAAAAGAAATTGGTTGACCGAGAAGGCAATGGTGGTTACTTTTGTGGAGCTGAAGGGAATAGGAAAAAGCAACGCACCAACTATCACACTTGGCGTGCTAAGAAAGGTATGCTTCTTAATTTGGTTTGTTCTAAGATTAATTTAAGTTCGGTTCCTAGACACACGTGGTGGATAGATTCTAGTGCAATAACTCACATCAGTATGTTTATGCAAAGTTGTCTGAATTGTCGAAAGCCAAATGATGTTGAAAGATACATCTACATGAGAAATGGCAAGAAAGTTGAAGTTGAAGCAATAAAGGAATTTAGATTGTTGTTAAAAAATGGATTTTATTTGGATCTTGATGAAATTTTTATTTTATAGTCTTTTAGATGAAATTTGATTTATGTTTCTGTTTTGGACAAACCTGTTTATGTTTATTCTTTTGGAGATGGAAAATTTGGTTTGTTTCGTGATTCAAATTTGGTTGGCTCTGGTTTTTTATCAAGTCTCGATAATTTTTATTTACTTGATACAATTATTTCATTTAATGAATCCCTGCAATTAAGTACATGAGGTACTAAAAGAAAATTAACTAGTGAGAATTCGACTGCATTATGGTATAAGAGATCAAGTCATATCTCCAAACGAAGAATAGAGAGACTTATGTCAAACAAAATTCTCGGTCCCTTAGATTTCACAGACTTTGATATTTGTGTTAATTGTATAAAGGGGTAAACAAACCAATAAAAAGAGATATGAAGCCAACAAGACTCAGGACAGCTTAGAACATATATATACGGATGTTTGTTGGCCATTCCCTTCAGTTGCTTGGAATGATCAACAATATTTTATAACGTTCATAGACGATTTTTTTAGATATGACTACATATATCTCATCTATGACAAGTCACAGTCATTGGACGTGTTCAAAAAATTTAAGGCTGAAGTTGAGAACCAACTCAACAAAAGGATCAAAAACATTAGATCTGACCGTGGTGGTGAGTACCATGATAGATATGACAGTTCATGTGAACAACATCCAAGACCATTCACTAAATTCCTAGAGGAATGCAGTATCATCCCATAGTACACTATGTCGAGTTCCCCCACTATGAATGGTGTTGCGGAATGATGAAACAACTTAAGGACATGGTGAGGAGTATGATTAGTCATTTTACTTTACCAAAATCACTCTAGGGTGAGCACTTAAGGCTGCAGTGAATATCCTTAACAGAGTTCCAACTAAAGCGACTGTCAAAACCCCATATGAATTTTAGACCGACGATAAATCTAGTCTAAAGCATTTGCACATTTGTGGATGTCCAGCTGAGACAAGGCCTTATAGGCCTAATGAAAAGAAAATGGACTTAAGGACGGTGAGTTACTATTTCGTTGGATACTCTGAAAGATCATGAGGGTACAAGTTTTATGATCCCACAACAAGATCAATTTTTTAGGATGTCGAGTTTGCGGGGGAGATACGGTTAGGGATTCTATCTTTTAGGAGGAATATGTTGATATTCCTACATGTATTATTAATGTTGATTAGGACTGCATCGATGACATTGCCCATGACACAACATATCAAGAAAATATCGGAGAACCTCCCATTCAAGAAATTATTCCAGAAGAATAAACTCTAGCACCACAAGAACTATACCATCAAGGATATCCACTAGTGAGAGGAGAAGTGCAATGCCAGATGACTACATTGTATTTCTCTAAAAACATGAGGTAGACATTGGAGTGATGGAAGATAACATGATCAACTTCCATCAAGCCATGAAAAGTTCTAACTCTCAGAAGTGGAGCGATGCCATGAATGAGGAGATTAAGTCCATGAAAGATAATGATGTGTGGGATATTGTTCCATTACTAGAAGGTGCGAACCCCATTGGTTGCAAATGGATTTTTATGACCAAGAGGGATTCAAAATGTAATGTAGAAAGATACAAGGTTTGTCTTGTCACAAAGGGATTTACACAGAAAGAAGGCAATGACTATAAATAGACTTTCCTCCACTTTCTTCAAAAGACTATTTCAGGATTATAATGGAATTGGTAGCACCTTTAAATCTTGAGTTACATTAGATGGATGTGAAGATGGCATTTCTCAATGGCAACATTAAGAGACGATTTATATGGTGTAACCAGAAAACTATGTTTTGGGAGACCCAAAGAATATGGTTTGCAAACTTAAGAAATCCATCTATGAACTCAAGCAAGAATCTCGACAATGGTATATCAAGTTTCATCAAATGATCATCTCGCTCAGTTTTGAGATGAATTTGATCGATGATTGTATATACCATAAGTTCTGTGGGAGCAAGCATATTTTCCTAGTTTTATATGTGAATGACATTTTACTTTCCAATAATGATATAAGCTTATTGCAAGATGTTAAGATATTTTTGGCTAAGAATTTTGAGATGAAAGATCTTAGTGACGCCTCTTTTGTATTCGACATCCAAATACACCGAGATCATTCCTGGGGTATTCTCGAATTATCATAAAAGAGCTATGTTAAAAAGATTCTCAAAATATATGACATGCAAGATTGCAAACTAGGTGATACCCCTATGGCTAAGGGAGACAATTGTAGGGTCGGTCAATCAGTGACCTAAGAATGATTTTAAGAAAAAGGAAATGCAGAAGATTCTTTATGCCTTAATAGTATGGAGTCTGATGTATGTTCAGGTTTGTACATGTCTTGATATTGCATACATGAATGGGATGTTGGGAAGATATTTAAGCAATCCAGGCATAAAATATTAGAAAGCAACTAACGGGTCTTGCAATATTTACAGAGAGCAAAAGACTACATGCTCACATATAAGAGGTTATATCATATTGAGATCGTTGAATATACTAATTCTGATTTTGCTGGACGTCAAGATAGTATGAAATCTACGTCGGGATATATTTTCTGCTAGTTGGAGGTGCTATCTCCTGGAAGAGTACTAAACAGTTACTTATAGCCTCTTCTACCATAGCAACAAAGTTCATAGTATGTTATGAGGCATCCAATCACTGAATATGGCTATGAAATTTTATCATAAGGTTGCGAAGAATGGATGGTATTGAGAGACCACTCAAGTTATTTTGTGACAATAAGTCAGTAGTTCTGTATTCTAATAATAACAGGAGCTCAAACAAGTTGATGTATATAGACATCAAGTTCCTAATTGTTAAGGAAATAGTTTAGAGTGGACAATTGTCTATAAAGCACGTCGGATCAAACTCTATTTGCGGATCAACTTGCTAAGGGATTGTCACCCAAATAGTTTCATGAGCACACTACTTTTATGGGTGTCATTTCGGTTGATGATATCAATTTTAGTGGGAGTTCGTATTTTTGGATGCTCTTCTATATAGACATACTTTCAGTTATTTCAGGTTATGGATATTTTGAGGTAATTTCTGCAGAAAAAAAGTTTTGGTTTATTCACACTCTGATTCCGGTATGGTTTGTGATAAATGCGTAAAAATAAATTTTAATCAAAATATAAATAATAAAACTTGTGAAAAGAAGAGATTAAATATGACGTTTTATGTATTTATTTCACAAATGTTACATTCAAATATTTATATTATCGTTATTGTGCTTGCAGGTTATAAAAAATAAGCAACTTGAAAGGAAGTCCAAGATGGTCTAAAGCTCTATGTCTCCATCTGTCTCGAAGTCTCCATGTGCCATCTTCTGATATTCTCTTGCCATCTTATCTTTTTTAAAGTTGAAGATCAATTTATCTTAAGCATCAAATTCGGCAGATTTGTACAGTCGAAGAAAAATGAACGTTCAGTGGTGTTCTCAATTTTTATACAATGCAAATCTTATATGGTTGGAAAGATAAGAGATTGAGATTTCATTTGAATATTTTTCATATTTTTTTGTTAGATCCAACATGGTTAAAAGGTGGGATAAAATCAAATTACGTTTTTAAATCAGTGAATGACAAAGATAAAGATAAAGACCTTAGCTTATCTCTTTAGCAAGAACTCTATCATCTCTTAACTTGAAGTTTGAATTTTAAAATCTTCTTATGACCAATGACAAAGAGTCCTATTTGGCTGACTTTGAAAAGGAGAGATTCTAGGGAGATAGTTGCTGATTTTTGTGAAGATTGAAGTGCACACACCCTTTATAAAAGGGTGTCACCCCCCAACCAAATTGAAAAGACGATTTTGATTTATTTTCTAATTTAGAAGTATGTTCTTTAGTATCTCCATGTGTAGCTAATTTTTTTCTTTGGTTAAAGGTGATTTTAAAGCCCTAGACATGGTTATTTGTTAATAAATTTCAAAAACTTTATTTAACTCTCTTTCGATTATGTTTATATTCCTTTGATTTCTCTATCTATAAATTCTTTCTTGTTTACTTGGGATTTTGATCTATAATTGTAAATGCTTTCTAAACAAAAGTAGCAAATTATTTTCAATGATTATGGGATATTTTCGTTTGATTACATAAGGAATATAACTCAAGTTTTATAAACCTAACTTGTGTGTTTGTTGTTGATTCAACCCATATCTTTCTGGATTAATTACTTTCAATAAACTAAATTTAGAGAACTTGTTCTAGGTTGTTTAATGGAAATAGTTTAAGTAAGGAACTTGTTTTATTAACGATAAGGTAAGGAAAGATCAAGATAATCGAACTTGTGATTATTTTAAGGTTGTTATTTTTTAATGATTGAGAAAGTTATTTCTGATTATTCACTATTGTCATATTTCTAGAGGTGGAGAATGAATCATTAACCATATTTCTTATCATATTCTTAACTCTTTAAATCTGTCTTTTCTTAATTCTAGTTTTCAATTTTATTTTCTTTTGCTTTTTTTACATATCAAACAATATTCAATCCCCCCAGATTTTATTTTCATATTTTTTAGAGTGTCATTAATGTGTCTACAAGTTTTCGTTCAATTTTGTTGAGTCTAAGTAGGATTTTTAATCTCATTTTAATTTTTAGTCAGTATAGAGTTTAGTGTTTATCTTGTGTCAATAACACTTAATTATAAAAAATCTCCTACAAAAATGACCATTGCTTGTTACCGTACTCAATAATGATCATATTTATTGTAAGGATTTAAGTTGGTACACTTTTGTGCTTACCAAATTTTGGCTCCAACGAGTAACTATTCTCTTTGGAATTTTTGACCCATTGATACGCTGATATTGTGAACTACTTAGTCACCGAGAAGATGCCTGATGACATGACTTGTGCTCAAAAGGATAAATTGAAGAAGAAAACAAATCAATATGTGTGTGATGATTCATATTTCTGGAAGTATTGTACTGATCAAATGATAAGAAGGTAATTCTATATTAATTTTATGTCATTCTTATGCATGTGGGGGGCACTTTGGAGCAAAAGCGACGGCTTTGAAGGTACTGTAGTGTGGATATTGCCCTACATTATTAAAAGATGCTTACATTTTTTGCAAATCATGTGATCATTGTCAAAGAACAAGTAATCTAGGTGCACAAAATCAAATGCCACAAACACCAATACTGGTTGAAATCTTTGATGTTTGGGGCATTGATTTCATGTGACCTTTTAGTTCTTAATATGGTAATCTTTACATACTTCTTACTGTTGATTATGTGTTAAAATGGGTGGAAACAAAAGCCACTAGTACTAATGATTCTAAAGTAGTTATAGATTTTGTGAAGACTAATATTTTTGCAAGATTTGGAATACTAAGAGCCATAATCAGTGATGGAGGTAGCCATTTTTACAATCGTTCATTCGAAGCTTTGCTAAGGAAATATAACATTACACATAAGGTCTCCACACCATACCACCCATAAACTAGTGAGCAAGCTGAAGTATCAAACCGAAAGGTCAAGTCCATTTTAGAAAACCGTGAATTCCTATAGGAAATATTGGAGTTTGCACCATGATGATGCACTTTGAGCGTATAGAACAACATTTAAAACACCAATTGAGATGTCACCCTTTCGGCTTGTGTAGCATTTTGGGCGGTGAAGCAATGTAACATGGAGATGGAAGCTGCGGGTGAACAAAGGAAGCTCCAACTAAATGAGCTTGAGAAAATCATAAACGATGCCTATGAGAACTCACATATTTACAAGGAGAAAACACAAAATGATTCCAAGAAAGAGTTTTGTTATTGGACAAAAAGTTCTTCTATTTCATTCATGCCTTAATTTATTTCTTGGTAAATTACATTCTCGATGGGTTGGTCCTTTCACTGTTACTAATGTTTTTCCTCATGGTGTCGTGGAAATTCAGAGCTTGAAAACAAACAAAGAGTTTAAAGTGAATGGACATAGACTTAAGCCTTACTTTGAGTCTTTTGTAATGTAAGATGTGGAGAATGCACCTCTCCATGAACCCGAGTCTTTTGATGGATAAATGCGGTTATAAGTTTTGTTGAGGATACTAAACCAAGCGCTAATTGGGAGGCAACCGAAAGGATGGAGGGCACGCCATACTCAGATTTGCTCTTCTATTCTCTTTTTAATTCTTTGATTCATTTATTCATTTCATGAGATGAATTAATGTTACAATGGGGACAATGTAATAATTAAGTGGGGAGAAAGGATTTCAAACTTCTTTGCATTTGTTTATTTTATTCCTTTAAAAAAATAACAAAATAATATCATTAATTGCTTTATTTTGATTAGTTTGAGTTAAGTTTTGTTTTTTTCCTCTATTTATGAGTCTGAAAAATATTTTCTAACAACCATGAAGAGAACTAAGCTTTAATATTATGACTTTAATTAATTACGAACATGGATTTAGATCTTGATGTCATTCATTGGTTAATATGTTTTTAAGATAGCTATGCTCAAATCATTATGCACAATAGCCATGTTTTTTGGCATAGAAGCACACATGTTAGGACAAGTAAAGTGCTTATATTATCCTTGTGAGACATATTTGACCATTGGATTTTTTTTAGAGGTGTAATATTATGATCATATTTTTTCTCGTTCTTACTTTGACTATGACTTGAGTTAACATGCAACACGAGGATTAAATGCTAGAACTTTTCACAAATTTTTTCGAAGTGAATGGATGATTGAGTACCTCTTCAAAAATGATAAACGCATTAGGATTTACCACCATAACCAAATCAGCCAGTGCCTCATTGATGTTCTCAAAAGAACATCCCCTTTAGTCAGCCATTTTGAGCTTTCATTAAGCCTTTTCTTTGTTAACCCCATCTCTTTACTTCTTTCCAATAATGTAGATCTCTACCCTTGTTCTAAAGATGAATTGGAGATAACATTTAAGAGACTTATTTCATATACAAGGTGCAATCAACAAGCACTTAGGGCTGTCAAAAAAAAGAAGAGGAAGTAGAAAGAAAAAGGAGGTGAAAAAGAAGAAAAAGAGAGTGGGTGAAAATATATTCTTATAAACATTCTTTGAGAGATAGAAATAAGAAAAAAGAAGAATAAGAAAGTGAATACAAAAATTCGCTTGAGCATTAAATGTTCTTGGACGTTATAAGGTTGGCTTAATGCAGTGATTCTTGGCCTATGTATATTTTGATGACGTCTCTCACTCCATGAGTCTGTAGAACCTTTATTGCATCCTTTTCGTATATTATTTTAGCCACTGCCCCTTTCCTCATTATAACCTTAATTGAAGACCTTTTGATTTTGGGTGGTGTCGACAACTAAGTGGAGAATTATGCCTAAGAGAAAGCATATAGTGTCACTGATCCTTTCACTCAAGTAATGTTATCCTCTAAAAATATATTGAGAGAATAAATAGTTGAGTGATCTTCTTTGTGAGGCTTATGGAGCTTTTACTTGTTCGAAGCATGCATATAATAAATTATCGTTAGCATTGGCTATGACATATAAACACTAGGGTATGATTGTTATAGAGATGTATTATTAGCTTTCGAATGATCATGGATTTGATTCAATGTTTGTATAATTTCAAGGCTATAATCTCTTATTGTTCTCCGAGACAAATTGTTGGAAGGTTAGTTCTTTTTGTCTACGCGTGGATTGTTAATGGACTAGCAATAAGCTGGTTGGGGGTTGTGATTAGTGTATAAAAATGCATTTTAATCATCATTTAAATAATATCAATTGTGAGAAGACGAGATTAAATATGACATTTTATGTAATTATTTCACAAATGTTACATTTAGATATTTATTTTATTTTTAATGTGTTTTTAGGTTAAAAATAAGCAAATTGAAAAGGAGTTCAAAATGGTCTAAAGTTCTATGTCTCCAGCCATCTCCAAGTCTCCATGTGCCACCTTGTGATATTATCTTGCCATCTTATCTTTTTAAAATATGAAGACCAATTTATCTTAAGCATCAAATTCACCAAGACGTTCTCAATTCTTATGCAATGCAAATCTTATTTGGTTAGAAAGATAAGAGATTAAGCTTTCATTTGAATATTTTTCCATATTTTTTGGACCGTTCCAACATGGTCAAAAGTCAGAATAAAATCTGATTCCATTTTTAAATCTGTGAAGGATAAAGATAAGGACCTTAGCTTAGCTTTTTATATTCCTTTGATTTCTCTATCTATAAATTCTTTCTTATTTATTTGGGTGCGCAACTAGGTGAGAATGTAAGTAATTTTATTGCTAATTTAGAATTTTGATCCATAATTGTCAAGGCTTTCTATACAAAAACTAGCAAATTGTTTTCAATGATTATGAGATATTTTTGTTTGATTCATAAGGAATATAAATCAAGTTTTACAAACCGAACTTGTATGTTTGTTGCTTGTTTCAACCCATATCCTTCATGATTAATTGTTTTCATTAAATTGAATTTAGAGAACTTGTTCTAGGTTGCTTAATGGACATAGTTTAAGTAAAGAACTTATTTTACTTAACGACAAGGTAAGGAAAGATCAAGATAATCAAACTTGTGATTATTTAAAGGTTGTTATTTTTGAAATACTGAGAAATTTATTTCTAATTATTGACTATCGCTATATTTCTAGAGGTGGAGAATGAATCATTAACCATATTTCTTATCATATTCTTAAGTCTTTAAATCTGTCTTTTCTTAATTTTAGTTTCTAATTTTATTTTCTTTTGCTTTGTTTACGTATCAAACAACCTTCAAACCCCCATATTTTATTTTCATATTGTTTAGAGTGTCATTAGTGTGTCTACAAGTTTTCGTTCAATGATTCTATTAGGATTGTTAATCACATTTTAATTTCTGGTCAATTTAGAGTCTAGTTTTTATCTTATGCTAATAACACTTAATTAGAAACAATCTCATGTGGGAATGATCCTTGCTTGCTACCATACTGAATAACTATCATATTTATTGCAAGGATTTAAGTTGGTATGCTTTTGTGTGTACCCAATTTTGGTGCCGATGTGCAACTATTCTCTTTAGAATTTTTGTCTCCTTGGTACGCTGATATTGTGAACTACTTAGTCACCAAGAAGATGCCTAATGAGTTGACTCATGCTCAAAAGGATAAACTGAAGAAGACAACAAAGAAATAGAGTCTAGTGTTTATATTGTGTCAATAACACTTAATTAGGAATAATCTCCTGCGGGAATGACCCTTGCTTGCTACCACACTCAATAACAATAATATTTATTGCAAAGATTTAAGTTGGTATGCTTTTGTGCATACCGGTTTGATCTTACTAAGATTTATGGTGGACCATTTGGAAATATGCATGTTAAGATCACATTACATGAAATTTTCATTCTACACATCCACATCTTAATCCATGTCATTCAGATGTATTGATCCTATGTTGGTATGATTGATGGATAAGATTGGTTATAGATACATTTTGGTAATGAAAGTAAAATTGAGCTAGTTCAGTTATTTTGCAAAGCATAATTTTAAGGCTACACATATAGTCCAAGTGAGAGATTGTTGGGTCCATAATCCAACGTTGGACTTATATGTGAATAATTATGTATTGCATAATGTCAAATATGGTTAACCCAATTAAAAGTGATCAGCTAAGGTTTTAGCAATTTAGGTCTCAATGTATCTAATAGCTTGTAGACCTTTTGATGTGTAGAGACTTTAGAGTTTATATTTATGATGGGCTAAAATATAGATACCAAAAGAGAATAGATATGTTATTTATAAGTGGTTATGGTCCCTAGGTCACACGATGAATGATAAACATTCTATTCTCCCTAATATCCTATCGTTAGAGAGAAAACATAGAGGCTTAATCAAATGGAATTCTCTAATAGAGAATCGTGTAGATCTGGAAGGCCAACCGTTTGGCTCTAAATTACGATCTATTTTCATGTATTCAGGTACGCTTCCGCTTAATTCGTTATTTGATTCTTGATGTGTTCAACATGAGTTTTTTGGGTTTTAAGATATGATTTAAACCAATAAGGATTTTGTCTAACAGAAAATCTGGTTCAAGACAAAAGAAACAGTAGCACATATTTTGACTAAAAACATGTATTCTATAATATACTAAGAGTTACATGAGATGTGAATCATTTTAAAAATAGTTTTATCCTTAGTAAAATTTTGCTATTCCAATATAACTGGCACATTTTCTCAACACCTACATTAGACATGTCTACTCATGTTTTTTTAATCAATCAGAAAAGATTATATCACTATCAGAAAATTGTATTCCAAGAAATTGGATACCCAAATGGGAACACCACTACAAAAATAGGCTACAATGACAGCCATAAAAAAATCTATGACAATTTTGTTAAACCCGTCATAGAAAAACTGTGCTCGGAGTGGAATGTTTTTGTTTTGAGTTACTATGACAGTACATAAATAAACTGTCATAATATGTTTACCTGTTATGACTGATTTTTTTAAGCAGTCATAAGTTTCTTGCCTTTTTTTAGATGACAAGTATAATATAACCTATCATAGTTTTCAAGTTGAGGTTAATTACAAAAATACCACCTATATATTTCTCATAACCCAATCCTCTCTCACAGAAAATCTCTCATCTCTGAACGAACTCAGAGCTCTCTCTCTCTCTCAAACGAACTCAAAACCCTCTCTCGAACGAACTCTCAGCATGCTCGCCTCTGAACTGCTCCCTCTCTCTCACTAGTCATCTCTGTACTGCTCTATCTCTCTCGATACTCCTCTCTCTACCTCTCTCTCTACTACTCGCTCATCTCTAATCTATTCTCTCTCTCAAATCTCAGCCTCCGACGATGGTTCTCGCTCTCTCACGGTGAGTTGTAGCTTTTTTCAGATGTATTTAATGTTATTTGTTCTAATTTAGTTTTATTGAGATTTAGGGTTTAGATTTTGAGTTAGGGTTTAGAGTTTTCTGATTTATTTAGGGTTTAGACTTAGAGTTAGGGTTTAGAGTTTTATGATTTATTTGGTTTCTCCATTTGGTTGCAAGGTTTGAATATTATGTTTTCTGGATTTGAGCCATGCACGTTACCGGGAGTTAGTGTTGGAGTAGTTTGCAACCTTGTATTCCCAGAGTGGATAATTACTGTGCTTTTTGCTATTTTTCTAGCTTGGTCTACATTGAAGACTTGTGGGAATGGGATGGTTTTTTGGAAATTGGAATTAAAAGAGATAAGGAGAAGTGGGTTTGTGAAAAATGATTTTTTTTTTATATGATTGAAGGGCTAAAAATTTTTCAAGAGCCTCTGTTGGGTGTAGAGAGGATTTGTAAACTTAGGTTTCCATGGAAGAAATTGAGAGTCGCTCTGGTATGATTTCCTTTCTAATTTCAAATAATTCAACAGGATTGTTTACAATATACTTACTGAGGTCATGTATTTTTCTATAAATTAATTGGCTTAATGACACTTTAAACTCTAATATTTTAAATGGCAGTATCAACTCCTTGAACTATTTTCAGTTTCAACTTAAGCCTTTCGTTTAACACCGTTATTCCCCATGATTGATTAACCTTTCATACTTTACTGTGTTTTTATGTTAAATTAATTTGACCATCTGAAGCTACTTGGCTCTTTAATCTCAACCTTCTCTACTGGTTTGAATCTCAAGTAGTTAGATTAGAGGCAGTGAAAATTTGCCAATTATGTTTTGTAAGTATGCCTTTTGTTCCAACTAGATTGTCACAAATGACTAAAGTTTATAATCAAATTCATAAAATAGAATAAAATGTGCTTCCTAATCTATTTTATAGAGTATTATACTGATTGAACCTTTGTGGTGTCTAATAAAAAATGTAATTGTTAACTTAGATGTTAAATTTGTTTCCATTTGTTTGATGTGAAGAATAGATGGTTGAAGAAGGATATGCGAATTTCTCTTATTCCATGTTTTCTGCAAAAATGATTAATTACATGTTGTTTCAATATTTACTAGTTGAAGAAGCACCAGACTAGTTTTGATATATACCGGTTTTTCTCTTGAAATTTTATTGGCACTTTCACTCATTTATGTGTTCAATTTCAATGGTGGGGTAGTCTATAAAGTCCTGATGTGATTAACATGATGTTTTCCCCCATTGTCTCCTTTATTGAAGGAGTTCCTGGGATTAAGCATTTGGCCCACGCGATAAACCTTTACAATAAGTTTGAAAGGTAAACTTCTTATAATGCATTCAATTTTATTCTTTTTCTAACAAAGCTCTAAATATGGCTATTATGTATTGTGTTGCTAATTTCTAATTTCACATTGTTACTAATTTCTTGGAAACAAAAAGTTATTTGGTGACGGTGGTAAAAAAAGTATTTTGCCTTATTCTTCATCTCTTTTATAATTTTGATGAATTGAGATAATTTGAACCTAAGAGATCTGAAGAAACCTATAGTGTTGTTAACATGAAAGTATTTAACGTTTGAGTTACATCATAAAATGTCAATCTTAAGGATAATAACAAAAAATGTTGCTTGATAACCTCTAGAGCCTCCTCTAACTGATGAAATTTCAAATGAACATCCAGAAGACTAGGCCATTGATCAGCATTCGAATAGACACAAGAATCATAGACAGGTAGTGAAATTTTAGTTTCATGTTTACTGTACTTACCATCTCTTTTAGGCTCCAGCTGATGAAATTCCAAATGAACATCCAGAAGACCAGGTCATTGATCAGTATTCAAATGGACACAAGGATCCTAGACAGGTAGTGAAATTTTAGTTTCATGTTTACTGTACTTCCCGTCTCTTTTAAGGTATCTAATCATTCCTATTTAAATCTAAACTCATATTAATTGGTCATCTTCTAATTTATTGCATCCTGGGTGTTTGTGAAAATCACCAGCTTTTTTGAGATTTTTTTGCTCTCTTTTGTGCTTTTAATTATATTGTAGGGTATATTTCAGTCAGACATGGATTCAATAAAGGGTGAAGCAATTTTGTCATGCCTTCAAGCTTACGTAATTTGACTACACTCTGTAAGTGAATTGGTGTTTACTATAATTGAACCCTCTCATTTTCTTGACTTTTGAATCTTACACTTGCTCATCAATTGTATTTGTTAAATGGTGAAAGACTCTTAGAGTTGGCTCGGTGGCAACCAACTCTCTGGGCACCCTTCCAGAAATTAGTTCATTGAATGAGCTAATGACTTTGTTTGTAATCCAAGATTACTATAATTGCTCAATGCTTGAGTTCATTTGATTTATTTGATATTCCTTTTGACATTTCTTCGATTGTTAGTCACTAAATTTTAATTTAATTTGGAGGGCTTTTGGTTTGATGAATTAGTCATAATTTAATTTGGAGGGCTTTTGGTTTGATGAATTAGTCAGGTGTTTTCCCTAATTCTGTGAGATATAAGTACCAATTATACGGCTTTTGGTAGTGTATATGCAATTAAGTATGTTGCAACTTGTTTCTATAATCTTTTGTTAGATCATATATGAATATAATTTCATAGTGTTTGCGTTAGTGTTGTAATTGTTTGAATTTGACTTCCACAATTATTAAATAGTTTAAATGTCTAAAATGGTTTTGAATATATTTGGTTCAGTATGAGTTGCTGGCCACATAAACCCACTAGGCATTTTTCTGCTATGTCATAGTTCTTCTAGCTGCTAAGACATGCTTTGCTTGGAATTTGATATTTGTTCTAAATGCATGCATTTAAATCTATTATACTAAATATTGACAGTTTTTATGAAGAAACTAGACTTTTAATGATGGGGATTCCCCGTCATTTAAAGGTTTTTCACGGCATCCTATGATGAAAGGGATTCCCCGTCATCTAAAAGATTTTCACGGCATCCTATGATGACAGGGATTACCCGTCATCTTAATGCTATTTGTGGTGAGCTATTATGATGGTTTTTATTAAAAGAGTAAAGATGACAATTTAATAGATGATAGTCGGTTAGCCGTCATTATAATGACAGGTTTTGACCGTCATCTAATCTTATTTTTATAGTAGTGAAAGGGTATCAATACACACATGACTATATCCTAAAAACCCAAAATGAGCAATATGATGAGTAAGCCCATTATAAGATCTGGGTAAAAAATGGAAGGAGAACATTTAGCTGAAGAACATAAGACGTGAATATCCTACAAAATTATTCCCACTTTTGCATTGTGCATGTTGGAGTTTTGAAGACGTGTGATCTGATTGAGCGAATTCGACTGAATACGCAATGGTACATGCACAATGCAAAAGTTTGGATTCATAATAGCCAATGCAAAATGGTCAATTTATAATCGTATTATAAATTTGAACTCAATAACCATTCAATTTCAGAATTAGCACTTAAGATAATCAATATACGATCCGTTAGGAAAGTTTGGATTCATAATCATGTTCTTAACCATCTATGTCACTGAATCTCTAAAATAAAAGTCACTAGCCTGTTTTACAAACAAACTTTAAAAAATCCAGTAGACATGCATATGAGTTAATGACTACTCAGGATTTAGATTAATCTACATATGATCATCAGTTTTGATGTGTATTAAATTTTTATGATAAACGGTAAGTTAATAAAGATATTAATTCACATTGGTCTTGTCCTATATAATCTAATTATGTAAAGTACATTCACTAAGATATCTATCTACATCAATGATCCGGATCTAGATCACTTGTATTCATAATGCTTAGTGAGCCATACTAGCAACCATTCATTAAATATTCTATATTTTAATATGTTACGGACTATTTCCTTCAACAACACCTAATCATATCTCTAATATTTGGAGAACCATTGAAATTCTAAATGCCTTTCCATAAGCTTTATTATCAACGCGAGTACTGGGTTCACCAAAAGCGAGGCGGCTAAGACTACCATTGCGAAGGAGAGCCATTACAACCTTATACCTGGTCTTGACAACATATACCTCACCCTTCATATGATGCCATACAAATCTATCTTTGTAATCAAAATGCTGATAGGAAAATGACAAATAGCCTCCACGTCTTCCTAGATAAAATAATTGTAAAGAATGTCCATATTCCAACCAGAATCATTCAGTAACTCACCAACAAGATGAATATGATGCTTAGGGGGAGTCAGGACGCTAAAGCTAGTGGGTCTAGGGATCTAGGCTCATCTCATATATTAATATCATTCCCATTCCCCACCCTCCATCACACACCATGCAAAAGAATTTCTTGCCTTCTAGTAGACTTCTCCACCCCATGAAGGTTTTGTTCCCAATTTTGCATTTAAAACTTCCCAATCCTTAAAATATTTAACTTTAAAAAATCTAGCAAGTAAGCCCGACGGAATAGAGACAATCCTCCAACCTTGCTTGACAAGCATTACATTATTAAAATAATATAAATATGAAAGGCTAAACCATCAGAATCTTTAGTATTAGTCAATTTCCTCCATATGCTGCCCAAGAGATTCCTTCTTTATTATCATTAGAGAAGATACTAATACCACGACCTTAATTAAAACTTCACGACCATCAACATATAAATATCTCTCAGACCACCTTGATAATCCACCATTAACTCTATCCTTAGTCTCATTAAACAATTTTAGTTTAGCCATTCCAAAATTGGATTCCAGGCCCAGGTATTTCCCCAAGTTCGAGCTATAATTCATGCACAAGATAAAAGCTAAATCGTGCTTCAAAACAGAGGAAACATTGGCTAAAAACAATACAACTTTTGTTAAAATTTATAATCTGTCCTTAAGCCATACCATAACAAGAAAGGATAGAGATGAAAGAATGAATAAATATGGGGACAAGGGATCACATTGTCTAAGGCCACATTCGAGAATAAAACGCTCTGAGATAGACCCATTAATTAGGACCTGAAATGACACTATTGAGATGCAAGAATAGATCCACCTACACCATTTATCTGAGAACCTCATTTTCTTCATTACATGAATAATAAAATCTCATTCAACTTTATTGTCTGACTTCAACATATCCAGCTTAATGACTACATCCTTTCTACCTTTATTTGCCTTAGTACGTAGAGAGTGAAGAATTTCATATGCAAGTAATATATTATCCTCAATCCACTGGCACTGTATAAAAGCACTATGCACATGATTGCCAATTTTATCCATCACCATTTGTAACCTATTAGTTAGGATCGTCGAAATAATTTTATATGAAATATTGCATAGACCAATGGGCCTTAGATTAGCCATGGAAAATAAATTTTGAATTTACGGAAGTAAGACGAACAAGGTCCGATTTATTGTAGCGGGCATAACAACAATTTTAAAGAAATTAGCAACCATGTGTGCGGTTTATAAAGAAACTGTTTGTAAATTTAAACCATACCTGCAGTTGAACCGCCAGTTGAAATTCACCAGTATCGATAGTTTTCTGTATCCTCGGTAAAGTGAAGATTTTTAAACTATACTGGTGATTAGGAAATTGCTACAATAATTAAAAATGTTTTAGCGGCGGTTGTTAAGCTATGGCTCAGCTTTAAACTTGACGGTTCTTAAGCTATATCCCAGCTTTAAACTTGAACTCAAACTTGAACACTCGGCACTTTAATCAACAATGTTTACGCCTTACATCTCTTCAACATAAGTGAAAAATATCAAACTCTCTAATACAACATCAGTTAGACACCATGCTTCAATTCGAGCACGAAACTCCAGGTTGGTAGTACTCAATTTGTGATTCTTGATCACAGCAACATATCCTTTAATTACCAACAACTGAAAACTGAGAGAGAATTGCTATGAGAAAGATGAAAGTCCACTGTGTAAGAATGAAGTAGTTAATTTAGTTTTTATATCAGTGGCTAACCACTTCTAGAATTAAATATGTGTGTTTTATAACCTTTTAACAGCTTCAAACCAAAACCGACACTGTTGGAATTAACCTCTAACTCCTTTCTAGTTGCAGGCGCTCCTCAACCATGTAGTTCAGTAGTTGGACAATCTCAACGAAATTAGATAGAAAGAAAGTGACTTGAGAGTCAAGACGACTAATTCATTTCCATCAAGGAAAAAAATGGCCGTGAAATGTTAAATGCTAACCTTGCTGGAGCATGCTCCTTCTTGATCATCTTTTTTTTGCTGAAGCTACATTTTATACTGCAATCTAGAACACACATTATGGAGAGAAAGTAAAGAAGAGGAAAAAGTTGTATGCATTTTGAACAAAGATAAGAATACAAACACAAAAAAGAAGAGATAAATCGACTAAGGAGAATTTAACCTCATAACTATTCTCTGATTGCGAAAGGAATCGCATGCTACAAGATATAGAACAACAAATGTAAAAGACAAACAGATGTGCCTTGCTAATTGGGAGTTTGTTTTGCATCCTTGAGAAAATGTGTTACCAATTGACAATCATTGGATAAGATGAATAAATTATCTCAAGACTCAGATTCTCAATCACATTGAATGCGGTTTCTTTGATAGTTCTTGGGGATTTTCCAAGATTCCCAAGAAGACCCCTTCTCTTTTTTCTTGTCCTCTCGTGAATAACGCTGAGTTGGTTCTCTTCAAGGCGATGGATGACTCTTGATATTTTGGCTTTGAAGATTGGCATGAAGGCCAAGCTGATCCCTCCATGTTTCCCACTTTCTGTTTGCTGGATAATGGAATTGTTTTTTGCAATCCTATTCTAGTACCAACTTGTGGTGCATTCTTCTTCTATTTAAGGCTTCCCCTAAAGACTTCAAGAACTTATATTTAAATTGTGAGACATTTTATAATTTCTTGATTCGCTTCCAAAACAAAGTATGAACTTGTATCAGAAAGCTGTTATTTTTTACTTATACTACCCACTTCGAGCATCAGAGATTCGAAGCTCTTCACATACTCTATAACTGAACCCGTTTGCCTCAAAGGCCTTAATCAGTCTCTTGCTAGCCATTGGACATTACATGGCAAAACAAAAATGACGCTTGTGTTTGTGTGTTTCACTCGGAGATCAAGTTGGATATAAAATTACATCAAATAAAGATATTTAAGTGTGAAGTGAAAAAAAAACCAAAAAAAAGGTTGGTAGTGTTATGTTTAATTTCTGAGTTTTCTTGATGAGTTTTCTATGTCTGAAATATGATAGGTAGCATATCTTTAACCACATGTAAAATCCAATGCAAAGAGACAATGATTGTTAGGTAACTATACAATTGTTATATGTGTTTGATTGCTGGAGTATTGGGATGTTACAATAGTGCTGAAACAAATGTTACAGTCATGACTATGCAGCTCAAACAGAGAAACTAGCGTTGTGTTTTTCAGCAGCATTTGTCTTTTGCATAGGACATAGATTACCACAATAAGATATGATAGGATTTGAAGTGAATTTCTGTTAATAGGTGAAATGAGATGTTGACACTTAGGGAGGGCCATGAGATGCTTACAGGCATCTTGCTTGATTTCAAAAGTTCACAGAAATCGTAGTTTCTTTTCCAACTTCCATATGCTTCCCTTGTTATAGTTTTAGGTTCAATGATGAACCCATATTATCATATGTAAAGTTTGTGAACTGGTTTAGAAAATCTCATAAGCTACTGCTTATGTATAATGAGTGATGTCACCATAATATATCATGCAGCAATTAGTCACACTACTGCTTATGTATAATGATAGAGATAGAATGGTATGAATAGGTAACAGGCCTGAAAGCCCCATCATATGTTAAAGCAGTATATTCTCCCAAACTTAGACGACAAGTGACATCAATATAGACAATTATTTCTTGACCTCCATCACGCACACGAAGTAACTCGACTGCAGCTAGGCTTGTCTCATAGATAGCTGGCTGCAAACACACCTAGTTACATGCTAAAGATAGGCTTTCTTTTGGATGTACCATCTGGAAAAAATAAATTACTTTGTGGCATTTTATTAACAAGTAGATAGAATCACGCTAAAAATTGGAAATGCATTCTGCAGAATTGAAACACTTTACAGTCCAGTTAGACTGATAGGAGAGCAAATATATAATAAATAGGGCAAAGTGTGCAGGATGTAGGGAGTTCCCACTAGTAACGGGATATGTCTAGTTTTTCTAATTGAAAGTTGACACCATGGCTTCTCATGAGTCACGGTTGACTAGTATTATTATTCTATCTTCTATATAGATTTGCTTTGATCTACAATGAGACTTGGCCTTGATCTACAATGAGACTTGGCCTTTTTGTGTTTTGTTTTTGGACTTTGATATTGATACTCTGCTTCTAACTTTTCTTAGGATCATCGTTATATACTTTAGAGTGATACTTCATTGAGAGTATATGATTGTTTGTAGAAAATAAAGTAGTTAGAGATATGCATATAATATCACCTAAAATGTGCATAAGCCATATGAAATTGAACATGCTATGAGACTATGTAGAATTCTCATGTTTTTGTTCATGTATGCATGATTAATAGTGATTTTACATATGCTTCTTGATAAACTATCTAAAGTAATCTTGGGAGTTCTGCCAATAAAATTATAATGAGATGAACTTGACCATATAAAGGTATGTTTTTTGAAGCTTTGACATCAAATAATAAGTTCATAAATATTTTCGTGATGGACATTTGTAAGTTTTACATTTGGTTATTGATAAATTTATGTGTTGGGTTGTTAATATATTAGATGGTGTTAAGTTCATAAATTATAAGTCTCATTTTGACCGTGAAGTTGAGTATGACTTTTGAGATTAATAATGTTGCATTAATCTTGCAACAACTCTAAAAGTAATCATGTGATATATGTTGAATTTTATATTTTTTTTAGCATAAGCATTATGTTTAGATAAAATACATCATTCAAGTTTTTAGTTTGTTAGCAAATTCTTGGAAAGCCACCAAATGTATTTCTATTTTGTTTTAATGATTGTGGGATGCCATATGTCAATTTAACTAAAAAAAAATATCGCTAGAGAAATCCTAAAATCTAATTTTCTTAATACTACATATGTGAGAACAACATGAAATTGATTCATATGGCTGTCTTAACTATATGTAAAGTATTATAAATGATATTGATGATCTTTAAATCATTGTCCATCTATATGGTCGCTTTCTCCAAAAGATAGAGAGGGGAATTGTAGTATTATAGCTACATGTTATTTCTATTGTAGATGAATTTGGGTATTTCTCCAAAATACTATGACATTTGGTAGTTTAAGGATGAATTAGCTTATTGTTTCAGTTTGGCCTAACTGTAGTTTAATAAAATGTGTGCAGGTTACAAACAATAGAGGCCATCTCAAGAGCTTGTTGCAAAGGACTTGCGTGGCGTGGAGTGATGATACTATAAAGGTATTTTGCTAGATTTTATTTGCTTATGTTATTAGTTTGATTGATTGGCAAATTTATACGAGTGAATTTCTATATTTCTTTACTGATAAAAAAGTTGGGAATGAAACTTTAATGCTCATTTAGCCAATAGTTGTACTTATCCTTTAGTCGTATGTGATCATGTATTCTTTGTCTTTTATTTTCCTTTTGATAAGTTGAAAGAAAAACACAAAAGGATAATTATCTCTACATGTCAACATGTAAAAAGATTGGTTACTTTATTTAAGATAAATGTAAAATATAATCATAAATAGACATCTTAGTAGTTAATGTTTTAATTGATAGAGGTACAAAAGAGTATTAGGAAAGAGCATGGAATTTTATCAAGACAGCAAAAAAAATGCAAAATTATGTAGAGAAAAGTTTATATCCTTGCAAAGAATGTTGAAATATGTGTCATCAATACATTGACATGGTTTTTGAGCATTTAATCATAAAATGAATGGATCTAACCTATACAAGTTGGTATCACTATGGAGAATAAATATTTAGAGAAGATAAAATGGATGAAGTAAACAAATCATACACACACAACATGTATGAATCAACTTATGGATTTGAAGATGAACATTCTAGAGATTTTGAAGGGAGAGATGAGGATTTCATGGATAAGTTACGACACTCACAACATGTATGAATCAACTTACTTTGAGTAAGTAATCATAAGTTTCTTAGAATATTCAACTAATTCATATTGGTATATCGCCTATCAATATGTGTTAGGATACATTTGAGTGAGTTACAGTGATCAAATAAAGATATTGAAATAAAAGAAACTTGCAGTTTTTTAGAATACAAGGAAAGAAACAAGGTTGCTAAAAACTTGCAGTTTGGACAGATTTTAATGTGAATGACCAAGGACCTCTCGGAGTGAAATCAATTTTTTTTTGTAGTTATTGCCTTTAGAAGAAGAATAGTGAGGCTGAAATAAGTTTACCAGTAGCAATTAAACATGAGTTGAAGTTTCTTTAACTAGTTAAATACAAGAAATTGGCATGGCAAAGTTATGCAGTTTAGGTCAATGAAGTACTAATATTCTTACTTGTCGTTGCTATATTTGGATTTGCACTTCTGCCTACGCTACATCTACCCTTTAGGGCTTTTCGTGAGTAACACAAATAAAAGCCAAAAATGATTATGGACACGATTGAAATGTTAGGTTGGGGGGGTGCTATAAATGTTGGGTGGGGGATGCTAGAAATGTCGATTGACATGTTGGATTTACATTTTTGTTGAATTTGTTTATGTTGGCAGGGTTGGATTTTGAATATTATGTTAAACTTTTCTTCTATGATGATTATTATTGTGAGAGCTAAAAATGTGGGTTGACATAACTTATGGACATGATTGAAATGNGGGGGGATGCTACAAATATATGGGTGCTAGAAATGTGGATTGAATGTTGGATTCATACTTTTGTTAGATTTGTTTATGTTGGTAGGGTTGGATTTTGAATAGTATGTTAAATTTTTCTTCTATGATGATTAGTATTGTGAGCACTAATAATGTGTGTCTGTGTGTGTGTGTAGAGAGAGCGGGAGTGGGGGTGGGGGGATGTGGATTGAAATATTGGATTTGCATTTTTGTTCTTGCATTTGTGTTGGATTTGCTTATGTTGTTTTTCTAACTTGCTATTATATGTGCATTTTCAAGGAAAGAACATAGATGCATGGAAAGTATGTATTTCAAGAACCCTATGGTTTTGCATGCTAGATTATAATCTTATGGATCGACATATCTGAATATTGGAAAACCTTTTATAGAGATCATATATGTGTTTATAAGTGAATATAGAACTATAACAATTATTTTTTAATATAGGTCCACCGAAAACACAACAAACACATAGTAATTCAGGTGGTGCGTGGTTCCACATAGTGATGTAGAGTATGATTCCAACAGAAAGATATGGAAATTCTTTGATGAAAACTTTGACTTGTTTTTGTGATATTTAGTTCAACTCAAAATATTTGTAATATGTGTTATGAACACCTTGAAATGCTTTTGTAGGGTTTTCTGAACATTTGATATTATATTTGATATGAATCTTTACCAGTAAATTTCTTTAATTAAAATATTTTAAATTATTGATTTAATGGATTATCTTTATATTATTTTTTGATACATTAGCGTAAATTATTTACAACATTTAAAGCTCGATAAGAGAATATAATAGCGTAAAGAAGCACAATAGGCAAATGCAATTATGATATGGTTAGGCATACAATAGCGTTTCTAAAATGCCATAGAAAGCTTTAACAGCTTTAAAAATGCTGTAAAAAAAATTTTCAAACGCTATCATACACGATTAATAGCGTTTCTATATAAATGCTGTTGTAACCTTTCGATAGCGTTTTTGGAACGCTATAGAAAGTTTCCTTTAACATTTTATAAACGTTGTTATAAGCATACTAAGCACAATGACGCACTTTCTATCATCATTTAAAAATGCTATTGAAAGGTTACAATAGCATTTTATAAACGCGATCAAAATTAGTTATGTTGACGTCTAAAAAACGCTATCGTAGGGTCGAAATTTTCATAACGTTGGCAGTCATAGCGTTATGAAAAAAGCTAGGAAAACCCTATGATAGTGTTTTTGGCCATTATCACAGCCTTTTTGTTGTAGTGTAAATACTTATTATAATTTTTTTATTAGTTATACTTAAAATTGTACAAATATAAAAAATAAATAACTTCTTCAGAAAATATCACGAAATTATAATATCACATATCATTTTATTTAATTACTCAAAATTGTTACATACTTATTATCTATTAGAAATCACATCTCAAATGATAGTTACATATATATTTTTACATAGAGCAAGTAAAAATAATATATCCTAAGAAAAAAATTAAATTCTAGTATAAGTTCACATCTAAACAAATCGTACAACCCATGGCTTAAATTATGTAAATCTAGGACCATTGGCCATAGGAGGAGGGGGAACTGGCAGTCCTTTAGGTACTGAAGGTGGAGGTATCCTAGGAGGTCCACTTGGTGATTTTCTTGGAGTGCAGATGGTGGTTTTCTTAGAGGAGGGGGAGCTGGCAGCCCTCTATGCCATGAAGTTCCAACAAGGTCAACCTTGATAAGGAAATAATCACAAATTAGAAAAATAAATGATAGACAACAAAACTTCTCATGTAAATTAACATAAATAAATTTTGAAATATACCTAGAACGAAAATTTCACCACAGAGCTAGATTCATGAGACATTTAATGGTAATAACTTAGACTTAGCTTTCAAGTTTCCATTCCATTTCCTTAGCACAAAAGATTCAAATCCATAACCATTTTGCTCAAATTCTTCACTTTCATCCCCTGACTATCATAGTTCTTATTCCTTAATACCTCAAAAGTAACATTGACGATAAACAATAAAGCCAAGTGTAGGATTGGCTTTATTGTTAATAAATCAAAATTGACAAATAAAACTCACATGCTTTCACCAGATAAACAGAGGAATCAACAAGCAAAACAACCAACTCAAGAGCACTATGTTGTATTGCTTCCGGAGTATATAGTGATTGAAGATGGGATAAGATGGATGAAAGTAATATTAAAGAAATTGGAAGCTGGTCAACACAACCTACACTTAGAGAAGTGTGCAGTTTTCATGGTTTGGCAGAATTTCAATACCATAATTGATTCAATTACTGATCGAATGAAAATGGTAGATTTTAGTGAAAAACGGGCGAAAAGCCTTTTAGGAAATCAAGGAGAAGATAAGTTCTGCTCCAATTTTAGAACTATCAAATTTTTAAAAGGTCTCATGTAGAGAACATACCAAGTTAGAAATAAAGTTAAACTCTACAATTCAATACTATTGATCCTAATTTCTAAAGATAATCAATTAAAAAAAGGACAATGAGTGAAGTAAAAGCGGAAACAACCGATAAAGATAAAATGTGAATAATACCATAGAAGATGCATAACTAGATGTTGGTATACCTTAAAGATAGAATGGGCCTTCGAATTCTAGGTTTCAAGTGAAGATCGAGAGGGGCATGGCTGAGGACAGGCTCAAGGCCGTAAAGACAATCAAATGACAAAGGGAAAACCCCCCACCGTAGGAATCATATGATGCAAGATGTAATCTTTCAGCAATTAAGACCTAGTTGGAATAGAAAAAAACCCCAACTGTAAAACCATTAAGCATTGCTAACCCACGAACGAATTTGGCCGAAAGCTCAAGCTCCAAACCCTAGCATCAATCACGTGAAGTCAGCACCCTAAAGCTTGCCTTAAAATGGAGAAAAGAGAATATAAGATATCCAAAGAATTAAAATCAACAATAAGATAATTAAGAGTTTCTTAGAACAAATTCTTATACAACCGTACACATAAATCCTTATCGAGATAACTCAAGACTCACCTTAGTAAGAACCCAGATAACTGCATTCCTAGAAATCATGAACAAAAACCCTAATGAACTTAGATAAAACTCAAATCACAAAAATGAGACGATAATTACAAAAATCAGACATGCATTTGAGAATGAAACCCTTACCTTTAGTTTTGAGTAGATAAAAGTGCGTACAGAAGAGAGAGGGGGGAGAGAGAGAGCGAGAGTTGTAGAGAGAGCTTTGATAGAGCTACCGAGATAAGAGAAAGATTCGAGAGAAAGCCATGAGAGAAAGCCGTGAGGGAGAAGTTGAAGCTGAAAGGGAGAGAGAGAGAGAGCTTCGCCAGAAACCTAAAAGAGAGAGAGATGAGAGAGAGAGCTTCTTGAGAGAGAGATAGCAGAGAGCTTCATAGATATAAGAGAGAGCGTAGCTATGAGATTGAGAAAGAGCTCTAAGATAAAGAGAGCCTCCCTAGTCCCTATGAGTTTTGGGAGATCAAGAGAGAGTTGTGAGAATCTGAGATAGAGAGAGCCTCCCTGTGAGTTTTGGCAATTCTCATTAGGCGCGCAGGTTTTGAGATTTTTCATTTGACGCCTGTGAGTTTCCCATTACGTTTTAGTGCAAAACGTGATGGTTGTGTACTAATAAAGCACATAATTGTTGTAGTGTGCAAAGTGGAGCATTTATAGTCCTCACCACGCAATCTACACCGTACAAATATCAAATTTACAAATTATCCTAGCCACACATTATTAGCACATTCTACATGCGTCTCCTAAAAATCTCCTTCTTATATCCCTGTATTAGTCCTCAATATTCTACAGACTTCTAAAACTATCTTCTTTCCAAATTCATTGAGAAGCTTCCATTACCTTGGGTTTAAATAAAATGGATTGGACTTCTATTTTTCTTGGGCTGAAAAATAAGTTTTGGGCTTTGTAATGGGCTGGGGTTGATCTTCAGCACTCCCCCTCAACACCAGCTTCACTGCTTGCAGTATGCCAAGCTGACACAAGAAAAGCCTTGGAAGTCTACTACAAAACTTCAATTCAACCTTAGATCTTCCTTACAGAAAACACCAATCATGAAAATTAGTGGGTATATGCTCTACTTGAGAGAGGGAGAGGGAGGGAGGGAGAGAGAGAAAGAGTTCTTCCCGCATCAAGCACTAATATATTTTTAACGTATATTTAGATCGGGTAATTATTTCAATTAAGAACATAAGCTCGTTGCTTTTTATTTCTCTATAATTGGAGTTATGGGACTTTTCTCATGAGGGAGGGGGGAGTGTGGAGTGTGATGTGGGGTGGGTGAGTTGATGTACGATGTGTGTATGGAGGGAGAGGGGTGCAAATAAAATTTGAAATTTTTTGAGTGATTTGTGTGACATGTAAATTAAAATTTAGTGTATTTTAGGATGATTTGTGTTTTGTGTAAGGAGGGAGAGGGGTGAGTTGATGTACGATGTGTGTAAGGAGGGAGAGGGGTGCAAATAAAATTTGAAATTTTTTGAGTGATTTGTGTGACATGTAAATTAAAATTTAGTGTATTTTAGGATGATTTGTGTTTTGTGTAAGTTAAAATTAAGCGAATTTGGGGTGGTTTATATGATGTGTAAAGCATATAGTTAGATGAATTATAAGTTTAAATTAAATAGGTGATTTGTTTTGATAAAGTAAATGTAATAAAAAAATCAAATTCATTTTTTTAAATTAAAATTAAAATTATTGATGTGACAATTAACACACATTTTTATATAAAAATTATGTAACAAATTTCTACAACAATTATCCAAACAAAATTATAAAGTTTTCTCAAAATAGTTTTTAAAAAACGCTTTTATAAAAACACTTCTATAAAGAGACCTTAGTTTTCAAGGATGTATTTTGCTAATTTAAATAGTTAAAGGTTTTAATAGACTAAAAATATAAATTATCAATATGCCAAAGTTAGGCCTTAGGTTGCAAAAAAAAAAAAGGAAAGAAAGAAAGAAAAACGAAGTGTCTGGAAGAGTCTGCAATATCCTGCTCTTTCAGTTTCATTACCATTCTAAACTCGTCCTTTGACGAATGTGCTTTTCTTAGCGAAGAAGTCCTATTTCGGTAATCATATATCAAGTCAGCTAACCCCGCCGATCATTAGTTGATTCCTTCTTTTTCCAATTGAAAACCGAAAGCAGTATCTGAATTCTAAGGCTAAGTTATGGAGAGAGGTAGAGGTAGAGGAAGAGTGCTGCCGCTTCTTGCCCTGCACGTCGTAAGTGAGTATTACAGGCTCCAGAGGAAACCACCGGTGACCGCTGGTCTAGTTGCTGCCAATACTCTCATTTACCTGCGGCCCGCTTTTCTCCACACTATTCTACCTTCGATCGACGAGGTCTGGTTTAATCCTCATCTCATCTGCAAGGTACGCTCTCTAACTATCTATCACATAGTAATAGAAAGTTCTACCTCAATTATAATGTATTCGTATAAATTGCATTTTGTAATCCTCATAACTAATTTCTTAAATAAAGTGCTCGAATAATTTATAACCTCCCAATAAGGCAAGGTCCTTATATATATATATATTTAATATTGTTGATTGCCTAAACAACTGAAACACATCAGGGTCTTAAATCATTGAGAACTTGATTGGGGCCGTTAAATTATTGAGAACATGATTGGGGAATTAAAACTTGCATGATCTAATTGGAAAGAGTAATCCTTAAGGACCAAAAGTGCATGTATTAATTTTCTGTTCCTTCTTTCCTTTAATTGTCTGATTACCCGTTGCGCTGAAGCTGAATGTATATCAGCTTTTCAATAAATTACATCAACTGGATATGAAACAGATCAATATTTCGTACGTATGCCAATATCCTGTTATTCTTGATGCACGTATGCGCCAGATGAGATTGTTGAGTCTGCCTAGAATCCTTGAACGTGTTTTCATGGAATGGGCACTGTTAGTTCTCAAAGATTTGTGGCTTGACAATATGTTGACCTGTCATTTATTTGTTATTCTTGCACTATTTACCGCCCAGCAACTTGATATCGTTGAAGCACATCACAAATAACTGAATAAGTGCCCATCTTGATCTTATTACCAATGGTGATTGCGTAACTGATATTTGTTATTTGCTTGCTACCTTCTGGTGTAACCTAAGTTCAAGCTTTATCGATTTTTTCCAGCATGGAGACTTGAAGCGTTTTTTCTTGTCAGCATTCTACCATCTCGGTGAATCTCATCTGGTCTACAACATGCTATCACTCTTATGGAAAGGCATTCAATTGGAAACTTCTATGGGAAGTATTGAATTTGCTTCTATGGTTACTTCCTTGCTTGCTATGTCACAGGGAATTACACTGCTGCTTGCAAAATCCCTTCTTTTATTCTTTGACTACGAGAGGCCTTACTACTCTGAATATGCTGTTGGATTTTCTAGTGTGCTTTTTGCTATGAAAGTCGTTCTTAATTCTATGTCAGAAAGTTATAGTTATGTTCATGGATTGGTAGTTCCAGCTCGTTATGCTGCGTGGGCAGAACTGATTCTTATCCAAGTGTTTGTACCTGGTGTCTCATTCCTGGGCCACTTGGGTGGAATACTTGCTGGGATTCTCTATCTGCATTTGAAGGCTGCATATTCAGGATCAAACCCGCTAACTGTGGTCGTTAGAAGTCTAGCTGGAATATTCAGCTGGCCTCTTCGGTTTCTAAAGCATTACTTTCCGTTTTGGCAACGTCGAATTTCCGGGCGGGGAACTGTTGGTAGAAATCAAACACGACGGACGGTGTCAGGCTCATGGAGATGCCAGGCATGTACATATGACAATTCTAGTTGGTTAAGTGTATGTGAAATGTGCGGTAGTTCAAATGATGATGGATTGTCCAGCAATCAGTTTTCGCAACTGTCTCGTGATCTTACTCTTGAAGAATTACGCCGTCATAGAATTGAAAGATTCAGCAGATGATACAAGATTCATTAGTATATATTGAAAAGATCAAAATTATGCAATGAAGGTGAAACTATTCAGTCAGCAGATGAGGAAGCTATTGCACCCTCATAACAAGTTTTTGTTGACATCATTGTTTGATACTTAAAAGAAAACTAGTCGTAATCACATGTGTTGCATGTGTGGATTAATATTTTAAGATTATATTTGAGTTTAAAATTGTTAAATATGCATAATAATATTAAATATGTTTAAATGATAAATATAATTAATATTTAATAATTAATAAATCAAGACTTATACAATGACTGTTTGAATAATTTTAAATTTTAATAAATCCTATATCTGTGATCTGTAAATGAAACAATGTAACGTCTAAAAAGTGATGATTATACGTTACATTTCAACGTTATTTGAACTTCTATTATATTAAGTCACTGCTTGATATTTTTTTACTAAATCGTTATGAATCATGATTTAACTATTTAAGCATCAATTATCATGGAGTTTTATCTTAATTAATGTTAAAATTTTGAAAGAATGGAAATGTTGATAGAACACATGCAAATTTTTTGTTTTATAAAAAGTCAATATAGTTTAATTACGTGCCATCTTGTGATGAAATTTTGAATTAGATTATAAATAAGAGAAATATGATGATAAGTTCTGGTGATTTAGTTAAATATGTTAAAATTTCACTCGAAAAAATAATAAATTTTATTTATGAATTATTGTTCTGGAGAAGATAATATTTTTTAATTGTTATTTTAAGAAAAAAATAAATGTTGTTTCTTGTTATTGAAAAATTAAGTTAAGATGACAAGCTGAAACGATTACAATCGTGTAATTGTACGGGACTACTTAAACAAAATTCAACCATTATCTTTATCATGTTTTGTAGTGATATTCCTAATCTTACAAAAAAATGCGTCTTAGTGTGTAAATACTGTTATTTAAATTCTTAGAGCTTAAATCAATATTATATTTTTCAGTTATATAGAAATTAACCAACAGAAATGTTTGGACATGGATAAGTACAATGAATGTCTTCTAAATTATAAAAAATAAATATCATGTACATTACATTTTCATAGGTTACTACGCCAATTGTATTTTCTTATCTTTTTTTTAAATAGAAGAATAACAGTTAGATTGATTTGCCAAAATAAATACTTTATTTCTTTGTATATTTTAATTAATAAATTTAGTGTGGTAGATTTTAAAAAGAAAATATAGAATTGGGTGGATATTTAAAATATAGATAAATAAAATTCACACAACAATATCATTAAGAAGAGGGCAATTAAGGATTTAGAAAAAAATCATATGAACAAAATAGTCTAAAAACGTTTATCCAATTTTGGCCCTTTTATATAGATTATAGATATATAAAAATTGTTTTTCGGCTTGCAGTCATATCTTGGTGATACTATATGGTTCTATGTAGTTTAGGGTACATGATACAATTTCTCATTAGGGCACGTTTGGTACAAGGCATATTTTGCCTTATACCTAGAATATTCCTTGAGTATTTCAATGATGCCCTTGTTTGGTATCAATTTGTAGTAGTCTTCTGAATTCCAACAATGATGAGATTACCTCCATTTGTGGGTATTTGAATCCCTCCCAAATTGGGAGGCATCTGGATGCGCAGCAAATATCCAGACAAGCAAGACTAAAACTATCAGCATATTCTTCTTCCTCATCTTTCCCTCCATCTCACGGTCTTCCATGCTAATCACCTAAACCAATTTTCATGAGTTTTTCAATCAATTTGAGTGATGGACCATTATTTTCCTCAACTTGCTTCTCTATCCCTCTCTGATTCTTTTCTAATTTTGTGCCCTAACAAAATTGATTTTTCTAGCAACAGCCAGATAAATTCCTTAACAACAGCTTTCAAAAGCTTCCAGAACAATAGCCGTATAACTTCACAAGGAGAAGAATAAATTGAAGATAGAGGGTGTTGAACAAGATAAAAAATTGAAGAGACAAGAGAAGACTAAATCAAAGAGACAGAAAGAGAGCTTCCAGATGATTATAAGCGAGTAGAACTCTCGAGTGAAAGAGACTGAGCATCCCATCTCCCAAAAAATGGAAGTTGAAGGCTATGATACTCGACTTTATGAACTTACAACTCCAACGCCTCTATTTTTTAGATATTCTAATTCCATTGTTAAACGTGAGAATGAGAAGAAGAATAGGTCTTTTCTTATGTGGTGGAGTAGGTTGAATTGGGTGGGTCATGGGTTTTTTAGGTTGGGTGGGGAGATTAAAGTATTTTTTAAAAAATATTTAAGTTATAATTAACAAATGAGGAAATGAGGTTCATTTAATTTTTTTTTCAAATATAATTTTCTTTTAATTAAGAAATTTGAGTTTTGAATAATTTTCTCAATAAATCAAGTAATAAGTTTTTTTCTGAAAAAAAAAACAATTACAAAGAAAGGGTAAAATTAGAAATAAATCATTATATTTATAACATTCTCCTGCACATTCCATCAAACAAACAAAGTAATTCAACATTCTCTCTATTAAATAATAACATTTCTAAATGTTAACAAACAAAGTAATCTTAACTTTTCAGATATATACATTTGCACAATCATATTCTATCAATCTTATTCAAAAATCATTTACTCGCAATCTTATACCAAACAGCCCCGAATACTCCCATACCAAACATGCCCTTAAAGAAAACTGGAAAACTTGGTACTTGTTTTTTTTTGGATAAATTACGTCTTAATTGTTTATTTACTTTTAATATACGAACATCTTTTCGTTAGTCTCCATAATTTTTAGTAAAATTCACGTTGATAGGTTGTTTTTTGTCATATATATGAGAAAATTACACTGGCATCTCTTATGGTTTGACTAAACGATACAAACACCCTTCTATATTTGATAATTATATAGACCTCCCATTAGTTAACTTTCTGTTGACTTCTGTTAAGTTTTTTTATTGAAAACTCAAAAATACCCATCTGAATACAAAACACCCACATACCTAACCCCATCCACACCCATGGCCAACCCCACCCGCACCTCACGAAACACCCCATAGTCAAAGAGAAATTTTCAGTTAAATGAAGACAAACAATTGAGTCATATTAAATTTTAACTTGTTCATAATATAGTTAGTAGTGAACGCAGAAAAAGTAGGTGTGAGTGATTTAAGTATAATGCTGACTTGAGTTCTCTCATCAATGGTAGCACCATGCACTTCTGCCTCATGCATTATGTTGATCATGTTCAGAACATGTTCACACACACAAGTACATTTCTTCATCTTAGTAGTCATGTAGCTCTTAGTAACTTCATGATGATTTTGATCAGATTGCTACCCATACATCGCCTGTAGAGATTTCATAATCTCATAAGCAGTTTCCATGATTTCATACTTTGTTCTAAGACATCATTCATGCTCACAAGCATGTAGCACTTAACTTTATTGTTGGATTGATTCTAAGCAAATTTGTCCCTAATGTTTTTAGAGGCATTGGCAGTGGGCTCCTCAGGACATTGCTCAGTAAGAATAAATTTGTGGTCTACACATATAAGCATCAAATTCAAATTTGATTTCCATCTTATGAAATTATCACCATTCAATTTTTCAAGTGCAAGTAAAGCAGTAATATGGTTGCCCATGGTAGACATAATAATAATTGAAAAGAAATAGAAACACACATCATTTAATATAATTGAAATAAATATAAAAAATTCAGAAAGTAAATGTGATGCAGGAATGCAACATATCAAACACATAAACTTAACAATCATCAGTCCACGATAAGACAACCTAACAATTAATGTGCCGCCTTAGGGTCGGTCAAATTAATTTTAAACTGTCTATGAGACATTCTCATCCTTATTAATTAAAACTTAAAATATTTCATATTTTGTCGTTTAATGATAAAGTATCGTTTATTTGGTCAAGTCACAATTATCTACTCAAAGCTTAATAGTAACTTTGTGAGTGTAACCCATTATTTTAGAATCCGTTACTTAATTTAGAAAATTCCTCCTTAGGGTCGGTCAAGTCTAAAATATATCACTTAGTCCTATCTTTATAAGAAGTCAACTTTGATATTGATACAGTTCGTAACCTTATTTAGGGGGATGAAAACAAAGCCGTCTCGAGGCCCTCACCATATCTCACGTTGTTGTATTAATAATGGAGACCATATGTCACATTGACATGTCAACCTTCTCACACTCACTATTTTGTAATGAGTGTGTTTTAATTAACTAATCAATTAATTCTAAATTAATTACTAGTTACAATAACCCTATGAATGTAAAATTAGTTATTAATCTAATCCAATTGGCCTAAGTTCATTTAACTTTCTAAAGAGTCTAAGATAAAATTAGGTGAACTTAGAATAAATAATTAATTACATTAATCAAACTTTAATAAAACACTTTTAATAAAATTGGTTATCCTAAAGGCCTAACTAAACATATGCCTTTAAAGTGGTGTAACTACCAAGTTCAACTAATTAAAACTTAACAGTTTACATACAATTTATTTTGCAAAGTAATTCATATAAACACATTAGGACAATCTTAATAAATCATATTTCTACTAATGAGATGCATGATTGAATAAAACTGTGTGGTGTTTCATGTATTGCATATAATCGACTAATGCATGGTCATGTAATGAATCAAATAAATAACTATTTATTAAAATAAATACAATAAATAAAAAATGATGAATCAAGTGACTATTCGGTATTTTTAAATTTACAACCTTTGAAAAACTTAGAAAAAAAATACAAAACGGGTTTCAAGAATACATATTTCCCAAAAATGCTCATTCTCCGTTAGAGGGCCTTCTTCATAATCTTCAAGCTTTGATCAAAACCCCTTTAATTAAGAAAGTCTATTTCTCTAATTAAATAATCTCAATAATTATTCTTTTTAAATTAATAAAATTTGACTAAATCCAATCAATAAATTAATTTTAATTTTCTAAAAATTAAAGTCAATAACTAACCTTTTAAAAATTACATTACTTTTAAAAATAAAATATAAAAGATAGGATTAAGATATTTGTGAAGCAACATAGGGATAGGGAAACACGGTATCAGGGCATTTGTGCCCCCTACCCTAGCAATCACAAGGATTGCCGTCGGTGGTGGCTGCGGGACAGCCCACCACCACCGCCGGTTGCCCGGCCACTGCCGTGGCACCATTCCTGCTGTCAATGTCTGCGTCTTGCGGTGGCAGCAAGACAATCCCGCCGTCGCCGCTACCGTGCGGTGCAGTTGCGGCAGAACTCCTCTTCTGCTTCTCCCCAGCATCTGTCTCGTGTGTGCTCCGTCTTCTCGTGTACGGAAATTTTATAACATAATATTCAAAATAAAATTATAAAAATTCATATGCCCCAAATGACTTACACAAGATCTTAAAAAAAATAAAAATAAATCTTAAACCAAAAGTCACCATACAATTAACGATTCATTATTAACCATTCATTCAAAAAATATAACCATCCACTCATTCATACATATCAACATATATATTGAATTATGTAAGAAAAATGATACATCATTTAACGTATACATATATAAAGACCGTTATGATATCAATTGTTGGAATGTGGGCTTTAACAAATTTTATTGATTGAAAAACCATTGCGACGCGACAAGTTCCCAAAAAAAATAATTTTTGTGAGAAAGAATTTTTCTCGACGGATCCATTATATATATACATTAAATTAAATACATTCATAGAAAGTAATTATATCTCTCGAAGTCTATCAAGTATTCTCACTATCTTCTAGTAAAACAATGAGCGTAAGATTCCATGAAGAACGGACCGTGAGATCCACACTACGATCTTCCAAACAAAACATCAAACGCATTAGGACGTGTGTGAGCATGTAAAATAAATAAGGAACACTTTTCTATCTCTAGATGTACTCAACAAATGAGATCTAAAGATTTGGAGAAGAAATTTTTGAGAGAGAATTTGAGAATCCATAGAGGTTTGATTAAAAAATTAATCACACCAATGATTGCTTAATGACACCAATAGAGCATTATCTATATATATTCTAGTTCAAGGCTCATTAGATTTTTAGGGTTTCCATAAAATAATAAATTATTTATAAATGTGCCACTGCAATCTGTGCCACACAGTAGTGCCGCGTGGCACTACAGTATGTCGTGAACGACTGTAATGCCGTGAGGCACTACAGAGTCCCAAAGTCCACTATAGTGCTGTGTAGCATTATAGTGTGTCGTGTGGCATAGTAGTGTTGTGTGATACTACAATGTGTCATGTCAATCTCCAATTCAAAATCAGTGATTGCCCTGTGGCAGTCTGACATGCCACGTAGTAATTTTTCTAAATTTATTATTTATTTTAATCAGATAAGTATTTAGATATAAGTTAATTCAAAATTAACTTATCCAATCACACATATCATCTAATTTATCTGTTAGTTAAAAAATAACAGATTAGTTAATTCAAATTCAAATCAATATCTTATAATAATTTAATATTATTTAATTTCATAAATCAAATATATTGTCTCAATTATCAATTAATTCAAAACCAATCGATATAATTAATTAATTCAAATATCTGAAAATTATAATAATTAAATTTAATTAATTTTATATAATTATCTCAAATTTATATTCTTGCCCCAGAAACTTAATTTCTTTTAGAAGCTAGTCCTTTTCTTATGTCATGAAACATTCACACCCTAAACTGTGTAGTACAAGGGTGCCTTGAGGACCATGAACCCATAATTTTAAATATCAATAAATTAAATTATTAATTAAACTCTTTAATTAAATAATTTTTTTTCATAATTTCATTAGTACTCCACTGTAAATATGGAATTGCACTCATAGTAATTACAGAATATATTTACAATGTAATCTCGTGTAGTCCATTGATATAATCACTTCATATAGTTCTGTCCTCCAATTATTGGTTCGTAAATTAGAGATTGTCAAAATTACCATTTTACCCTTCTAATTATCTCTTCATCCTTAAATAACATTAATTCACTAGTGAACAATCAATTTATAATCGTGTTATAAATTTAAGCTCAATAATTATTTAGTTCTAGAATTAACACTTAAAGAAACCAATATACGATCTGTTAGGAAATCTTAGATTCTAAATCTTGTAAGATCATGTTTCCAAAACAAAAGTCAGTAATTTATTTTACAAACAAACATTAACGAGTGAATCGAAAGATCCAGTAGACATATATAAGAGTTCATGAATACTCAGGATTTAGACTAATCTACATATGATAATCTGATTGATGAGTATTAAATCTTTATGATGAACGGTAAGTTAATAAATATATTAATTCACATCGATCATGTCCTATATAATCTAATTATATAAAATACTTTCACTTAGATGTCCATCCACATCAGCGATCCGAATTTAGATCACATGCATTCAAAATGCTTAGCGAACCGTACTAGCAACCATTCATTAAAAGATTTCATACTTTAATATGTTGCAGACTATTTTATTCATTATCTATAATCTTAATCCTCTTACACTAATACAAGATCATAGTCTCATTAATGATTGATGTGCCTTCAAGGTGATATTTTGGTGGTGATCTGATGTCCTACCATGGTGATTAGACCTATTGGGCGCTGCTTTCGGTGGCCAATGATAGCCTTGTGCTAGGGGTTAACACAGTTCTCATCATGAACTTTGGTCTTTTATATGTGCTTTGATTTGTGCAACTTGAGCTTCCTTGAGGCTGACCAGTCGAGGTTGGTCCTTCTCCTTAGAACCATTTCTTCACCAGGGCCCCCTAATGCGGCATAAGATGTATCGTTGCGCCACTGGTAGTTGGAAAACACCCATAATAATTGCCCCAATCAAGGACTGAAGTGTCCTCATATACCCAGGTCCGAAGACTCCATCATTTAAGCTAGGTTTCACCTGCCTTGGATATCTCACTTTTGTGTCTTAAGTTTCATTCATCAAGGGAGACTGCACCAAATGGAATTATTTACCTCTCTGACATTTGTTGTGACTTCCGCGTGCGTCATTTCATTATTTTCGTGATTTAATACCATCGCCCTTTCGGGAGTGGAGGCATTAATGGCGTGTGGATACATGTAAAGGAGTATGACTCCCTATCGCTTCATGCCTGATGCATCGTTTCATCCCTATAATTGATTAGACGATGTTTGGTCTTTCGCAATTCTCTCATTGATTCGCGAAACAACCGTTTACTAGCCGTAGGATGGTTCCAGCGGTTGCCATCATGGCCAACTTAAATACTCCCATTAAATGAGTGGTTTCCTCCTTCAATCAAGGCATATAAGTAGGCAGTCCCCCTTCTCCTTTCCTCAATCGAGCTTTAACTTGGTATGGATGAGACCTTCATCCTGAGCTGCGTAGTCATTCTAACTATTATGTCGAGCATTTTATCCTTACAATCTTTTACTGATTTAAGTTATGGGATTATTTATGATCCTAGCTGGAGTGGGCCTTAAAAGGCCTTGAGTTTTTTTAGGGGACTTAATCTTGTCCAACGGATCGCCCCCTTTTTCAGATCGGGAGGTTTTTCAGACTTATCATAATCTTTAAGCAGCTTTCGAATGTGCTCCCATTTGGGAGGTCTAGTTGAGCGAACCCTCCTCATATTGGGGGTTTATCTTTTGACATTTAGTCAAGCATGTCCTCTTCTAGTTGAGCTTTTTCCTATTCTGGTGATATAGAAAATAAGTTGAATTCATTTTGTTCTTGGCCAAAGGACCCTTCCTTTATCACCTATCTAAGCATTTTACTCTAGATAAATCCTTCAGCTCAAGCACTCATCAAAGGGCCTTATCCTTGTCTTTTAAGCTATAGTGCTTGGTAGATATCCATGCCCCTGGTGTCAAGATTGCCTTGGCTGAGGCTTTCCTTTAACCCTATCAGATGGGCATGAGTGCTCGGTGGTCACTACTTTCTCGGGTCTAACCAGGCATGCTCGCTTCAGCTAGACCCTTATTCATCCATGACCATGAGTGCTCGACAGACTTCTTTCCTTGATGTCTAGCCAGGCGTGCCTACTTTGGCTAGACACTTGAATCTCGTATGTGAGCAAGAATGCTCGGCAAACATCTTTCCTTGATGTCTAGCTAGGCGAGCCTGCTCCAGCTAGACCCTTGAATCCCATCTGCGAGCATGAGTGCTTGATAGACATCTTTTCTTTATGTCTAGCTAGGCGTGTCTACTCTGGCCATATCCTTAAATCTCGTCTGCAAGCACGCATGCTCGACAAACATCTTTCCTTTGTGTCTAGCTAGGCGTACATACTCTGGCTAGACCATTGAATCCCTTTTGTGAGCATGAGTACTTTATTGGTCGTCGCGGCGAGTACACGGAGGAAGTGTGGTGTTTGGCCATTTAAAAAATTAAACTTTTAATAAAAAATCGGATCTTTTAGTAAAACAAATTCGCAACGCTTTTGTTAAAACTTATTACATAAACTTTTTTTCAATCAGTCGTGATCCATTATATATTTATATATTAAATTAACAATATGAATCATATACATATTGTAGTCTAAATCAAGCGTCCTCACAAAACCAACCGATTCTCCGTTACCTCGAAATCATTCCAACGATTAACGAACTCTGAGATCCACACCAAGATCTTCCAAGTCAATCATCAACGCACTAGGGTGTGTGTGGGCACGTAGAATATAACGAAGACACTTTTCTGTCTCTACATGTACTCAACACATGAGATCTAAAGATTTTACTGAGAATGATATTTTTTAGACAATTCCCTAAAAGAACGTGATGATGATTCTTTTAGAGATTTTGATTAACTCTTAATCGTAGAAAAAATCACTTTATTTTTTAGATATTATGTTCTTCTCTCAACTCTTGATTGATGAACTGATTCTCTGATTGATTGATTGATGATCTGATCAACTGATGTCATTAGAATTAAATATGTATCTTATTCTAGATAATGATGTATCATATATTTAAGGATAATTAAAAAACTTAAAATAATATTTAATTTCAAATTGCTCAATACAAGTCCATTGTATAATGGTGCACAAATACAGTGCCACATTGCACTGCATAGTGTCGTGAGACACCATAGTGCCTCACGGCACCACTGTAGTGCCCTGTGGCACTACAATGTTGCACCCCACTACTGTAGTGCCACGTGACACTACATTAGTTCATGTCAATCTATGATACCCAATCAGTGATTGACACGTGACAATTAATACAAATTAAATATTTATTTTATTCAAATAAATATCTAGATATCAATTAATTTAAAATTAACACATTTGATCACTTCTATCAACTAAATCATGTTATTTCACAAATAAAATATTTAGTTTATCCAAAATATTATCTAATAATAGTTTAATTATCTAATTTCACAAATTAGATATTTTGTCTCACTATCGATAACTAAAAATAATCAATAATTATTTATATACATTGATTCCAAAAGTTACATTTATATATATAAATAATTCAATTAATTAATTAATCACAGATAATTATGTACTTGCGCCGGAATAAAAAATCCGTTGCAAGTTAATCATTTTCTCATGTCTTGAAATATTCACACACTAAACTGCGTAGTATAGAGATAATTTGGGGACCATGCACCTATAATCTTAAACTCACATAAACTAGATTATTAATTAAACTATTTAATTAAATAATCTTATTTATGAATTCCATTATTACTCCACTATAGATATAGAATTGAACTCTTAGTGATTATAGAATGTATTTACAGAATATTCTCATGTAGTCCACTAATATAATCAATTCATGTAATTCTGTCCTCCAATTATTGGTTCGTAATTTAGAACTAGTCAAAATTATCATTTTACCCTTCTAATTACCTCTTGATCTTTAATGGCTGAGAACATGATCTTACAAGTGAATGGTTAATTTATAATTTTATTATAAACTTAAGCTCAATAACCATTCTGTTCTAGAATTAACTCTTAAGAGAACCAATATATGATCTGTTAGAAAATCTTAGATTCTAAATCTTGTAAGATCATGTTCTCAGTCATTCATATCACTAAATTTTCAAAATAAAAGTCACTAGCCTAGTTTATAAACAAACTTAATAAGTGTATCAAAAGATTCAGTAGACATGTATAAGAGTTATTGACTACTCAAGATCGTGAAAATTCCTTGAGAGGGGCATCCCATAAGTCCTACTCTCAAAAGAAAAAATAACTAAAAGAGGAAAAATCAATGAAATCGATGATTCAAATGGGCCCGCTTAATCACAACAGGAATAAAGAAATTGCAACAAACGGAATAACGAACCGATTACATTGTAAACAAAGAGGGAATTCCAGCCTCAACATAAGGAAGATAGAAACAGGCAAAACGGGTAAGCATACACTTGCCTGAGTATTCCTTGAAAAAAATTCTAAGTAATTAAGAAAAGTGAAACTAGTTACGAGAAAAACTTTTAAAGGCAAAAAAGGCACGAAGAAAACGGGTGATATAAAAAACCTTTATACATTCTAAAATGTCTTTTGGTTTAAACTATCACTAGTTGAATTTTTCGTTGTGTTAGAGAAAAGGAAATCTTCTAGAAAAGGAAATTTTCATTAAGTGTTCGAGAAAAGGGAATTATCTTTCTAGAGTTTTTGTTAGGGAAATCTATTCCCGTAGTTGGGAATGACAGAAAAAATTAATGCTATTGAAAATAAAAGGGAAAAGACAGATGTTGCTACAAAAAGGTCATTTCATTTTAAATGTGGAAAATTACAAAAGGGCCTAGTCAAAGAAAAGCGAAAATAAAGGCTGTGCTGAGTAAAGAAAGGTAGAGAAGAAAAGCTAAGTAAAAAAAAATTGAGTAAAGAAAAGTTGAGTTGAGTAAAGAAAGGCGGAAAACAAGAGCTGAGTAAAGAAAGACAGAAAAGAAAAGCTCAGTAAAGAAAAGCCCAGTAAAGAAAAGTCCAGTAAAGAAAGGTCAAGAAAAGAAGAGTTGAGTAAAGAAAGGCTAAAAAGAAAAGTTTAGAAAAGAAATACCAGTAAAGAAAAGCGTGTAAAGAAAGACCAAGTAAATGAATGTCAAGTAAGGGAAAGCCAAAGGCAGGCCGCGACTTCAACATTTTAGAATGAGAAGGCCATGAGTAAAGGAAAAAGAAGCGAGAAAATGAAGGAAAAAGTTAAAAGTAGAAAAAGGAAACCAAAAAGGAAAATGGAGAAATACGAAATAAAAAAGTGCAAAGTGGAATAAAGGAAAGGAAACAGGAAAAATCTATTGATGAATACGTCAGTAATTCAAAACGGGCCATGGTTCCACGAAAATAGCCTAAGTTCTTAGGAGCATCTACGGACGCCGATCTCAGAAGGAAATGAAAACGAGATCATGGTTCTCTATTTGAACCTAAGTCCTCCTCTCAAAAGAAAATGACAGTTCATAATTCTTTATCTCAGAATGAAGACAGGACCACGTTTCTGTATTTGAACTTAAGCCCTCTCGAAAAGAAAATGAGGCCATGGTTCTTTATTTGAACCTAACTCCTCATCTTGAAAGAAAATGGGCAGTTCGTATGTCCCTCTCAAAGAAAAAATTGGGTTATGAAGCTTTATTTGAACCTATGTCCTCTCAGAAATAAAACGGGGACCATGGATTTTTGTTTGAACCTAAGTCCTTGAGAACGAGCAAATCGTAAATCATTCTTTCAGAGTAAGAACGAGGCCATGATTCTTTATTTGAACCTAAGTTTTCATCTTGAAAGAAAACTGGCAGTTCGTAAGTCTCTCTCAAAGCAAAAATGGGGACATGATTCTTTATTTGAACTTAAGTCATCTTAGAAAAAAATTGGAGGCCGTGGTTCTTTGTTCGAACCTAAGTCCTTGAGAATGGCAAATCGTAAGTCGTTCTTTTAGAGTGAGAATGGGGTCATGGTTCTTTATTTGAACCTGAGTCCTCAGAAATGGGAAGATTATATAACACATTCTTTGTAAAGGGAGTTAAAGTCATATCCTCGAAAATGGATTTCACAACTAGAAAGATATTTGTTCTCTAACAAAGATCGATGTCACGAGAACAGATTCTGAATTAGAAGTGTGAGACAACATATTATAGTATGGAAACAACTGTTCTCAAGAGAACTAGCAGGCAAAAATTTCTGAATTGTCTGAGCACGGATTTCATTGACAGTTTGAAACTGGCATAGGAACATATTTTGATCCTCAAATTTTGCTAAGTCTTTAAATGAAGTACAACAAAATGGAGTTCAATAAAAAAAATCGCACAAGCAGAGTAATCATATTGATCGAAGCAGAGATATATAGGAAAAATATTAAATGATAACGTGGGGCATTAAACTCAAATCCTTATGATGAAATTATGAAACGATCATAATGCACGAGGGAAGGAAAAGAAAAATGAAGAAACGGAAGAAACTCTATCAATGGGCCCGTATTGAAGAAAATGAGAAAACCTCGCCAATAAGTCCATAATGATAAAAATGGGAAAAACTCTATCAATAAGCCTGTAGTACAAAGAACAGAAACACATTACAATAAATAAAGGGGAATTAATCATCATCGACAGCTAACTGGAAAAAAGTTATTAAAAATGTAAAGCATTTATGAACAGGAATAGAAGAACATAACGACAGAAAGAAAAAGAGAAGCCATCATTGACATTGGCCACCTAAAATATTATTTGGAAAAAAAACCACGTCGCATGTTTTTAAGAAGCACGTGAAGACAGAAACGGGCAGACGTAACGCCCAAATAAGAAAAGATAAATCATTACACCTCAACGAATAAAACTATGTTGAGTGTAATGGGAGCCAATGAGCTGGTAAAAAATATCTACTGCCACAAAGACAATGAGGGCCAACCAAAGGGCTGGCAAAAAGTGGAAGTAAAGCAGAAACGAGAGAGAAGACTGATGTCATGAGACACCCGTAAACAAATGAAGAACGGTTGGACGCATACTAAGAATGGGAAAGAGCACCAGAACGGGAAAAGATGACTGGCCAAAGGGAAAAGACCGACGAAGGACCCACGCCTCTGGAATGGGAAAAGGAGCCTAAGACTCGGAGAAATACCCTGAACGGGTAAGGCACTCGTTGAACTATACAAGAACAGGAAGAGAATGATCAAAAGAAGAAAGGGAAAGGACGAAAGGGAACCAGAATGACAGTCAAGTGGTAGTGATTGATTAGGTAGCTGAATGACTCGAACGAGACGGGATGGCAGGCCACAAAGTGGCTAAAACTGATTGAATGGAACCACAAGAAATCACCAAGTGACTGTGACTGATTGACGGCTGAATGAAACAAATTGAAATGATATGTATGGAAGGGAAGAGGGTCGTACGTGGCAGAAAGATCCCCACGAGTGGGTATGATCTCTAGGCATAATGAGTGCCTCTGAGACCATAGGGAGAGGATAATCATTCCCCTCCCTTTTATTATTATTAATTTATCACCTTCTTGAACAAGTCCTATACAAAGGCTTGGGTAATAATTGATAGGGATGAGGGAGGATTTTTAGTGGAATAAGGGAGACAATCCAAACAAATATTCACTAAGTGCATTGCCTTTTCTCTCTTCTCTCTCATTACCGTCAAAATTCTTCTAACAAATGGGAGATTGAATCCAAGAAAATCTTTACAACAATGATGTAAAATCTGAAACGCAAGTGAATATCAATAGTCTTCCCCTGGTTTTTTTTTCCTTTAAGGGTTTTCCATGTAAATGATGATGTCTTCATTTTTTTCACCCTCTCTTTAAATTATTATTTTTATTATTTGTTCCTATAGGGTTTTTCATACTAAAAAAATCCTTCACATTTTGGTGTTTTATTAAAAGATGAGAAAAAACTCAAGAAATCTCCTCCCAAAACGCTTAAAACAAAACCAAACCCCCCCCCCCCTCAACAGTGGAGCCAGAAGGAGAACATGTTGGAAGCATAAATAGAAAAGGAAATACAGAACTAGAAAATGAATGAAAAATGGTAAACTCGTTTCTTTCATATTCGATTGGATTATTTCTTTTACATCATTATCAATTTCTAAAAAAGGGGGAGAGAATTTATTTGATTTGTGATAAACAAAGTCTTGACAACGCGAAAGTTTTGAGAACAAGAAAGAGAAGTCCTGACAGTGGGAAAAGAAATGTCTTGAGAAAGGGAAATGAATTGTCTTGACAATGGAAAAGTCTCGAAAATGGTAAAGAAATATCCAGACGGTTGGAAAAGAAATATCTTGAGAAAAGGAAAGGAATTGTCTTGACAACGGAAAAGCCTCAAGAACTGGAAAGAAATGTCCTGACAGTGGGAAAAGGAATGTCTTGAAAATAAAAATGGAAAAATCATGACAACATGAATGACTATGAATACGGAAAATGGGTACAACATCCACTACGAGAACGACACCAAAAATGGGAACGACTATGAGTACGAAAATGAGAAAAAGAAAAAGAAAAGAAAATGGGAGAAAATTCTATCAATGAGCCTGCAACAAAAGAAATGGGTGAAATTCTGTCAATGAGCCAGTAATAAATCAAAATGAGGCCATGATTCCACAAAAAGAGCATGAGTCCTTGGGAGTGTCTACGGACATCGTTCTTAGAAGAAAATCAAACTGGGTCATGGTTCCACAAGAGCCTAAGTCCTTGGGAGTGTCTACAGACATCATTCTCAGAAGGAAATAAAAAAACAGAGCCGTGGTTCCGCAGGGCCTAAGTCCATGGGAGTGTCTACGGACATCGTTCTCTGAAGGAAATCAAAACGGGGCCATAGTTTCAGAGAAATAGCCTAAGTCCTTGAGAGTGTCTACAAACACCGTTCTCAAATGAAAATCAAAACCGGGCCATGGTTCCACAGAAGGAGCCTAAGTCCTTACGAGTGTCTGCGAACACTGTTCAGAGAGAAAAATAAAAATGGGGTCATGGTTCCATAGAAAGATCCTAAGTCCTTGGGAGTGTCTACGAACACCGTTCTTAGAAGGAAATCAAAACGGGATCATGGTTCCACAGAAGGAGCATAAGTCATTGGGAGTGTCTACGAACATCATTTTAGAAGGAAATCAAAAGGGGGTCATGGTTCTACATAAGGAGCCTAAATCATTGGGAATATCTACGGACATCGCTATTAGAACGAAATTAAAATGGGGCCATGGCTTCACGGAAGGAGCCTAAGTCCTTGGAAGTGTCTACAAACATCGTTCTCAGAGGAAAATCAAAACGGGATCATGGTTCCACAGAGGAACCTATGTCTTTGGGAGTGTCTACAGACACTGCTCTTAAAAGGAAATCGAAATGGGTTCATGGCTCGACGGAAGGTGCCTAAGTCCTTAGGAGTGTCTACAGATATCATTTTAGAATGAAATCAAAATGGGGTCATGATTCCACAGAATGAGTCTAAGCCCACGGGAGTGTCTACGGACATCATTCTCAGAAGGAAATCAAAACTTCAAAACTGAAATATCCATGTCTAACGGATTAAATGGTGCTCAAATAATTCAAAACGAAAACAACTAAAGAATGCAAAGATAAAATATTTCTTGAAAACAATTCAGCGGCCGATCCTGAAACTAAAGGACAAAATAGGGCCAGGGTTCTTTAATTGAACCTAAGTTCTAGTCTAAAAAAATGTACAGTTCATAAGTCCTACCATCAGAAGGAACTAGGGGCATGAAAAGTCTTTGAGAGGGGCATCATATAAGTCATACTATCAAAAGAAAAAGTAACTAGAAGAAGAAAAACCATGTAAACAGACGACTCAAATGGGCCCGCTTTCATCACAAAAGGATAAAGAAATTGTAACAAACAGAAGAATGGATCTATTACATTGTAAACGGGGAGGGAGTTCTAGCCTCAATGGATGGAAAGTAGAAACAGCCAAAATGGGTAAGAATACTCTTGCCTGAGCATTCCTTGAAAAAATTTCTAATTAATTAAGAAAGGGAAACTAGTTACGAGAAAAACTTTTAAAGACAAAAAGGGCATGAAGAAAACGGGTAATCAGAAAAATCCTTTATACGTTCTAAAGTATCTTTTGGCCTAAAGTATTGTTTCTCAAAATTCTTGTGGTGTTAGAGAAAATGAAATTTTCTTTAAGTGTTCAAGAAAAAAGAATAATCTTTCAAGAGTTTTTTGGGGAAATCTAATCCGGACTGGTGGGCTAGAGCACCTCTGGGGAAATCTAATCCGGACTAGTGGGCTAGAGCGCCACACCAGTCATCACTTTTGTTTAATCATGACTGGTGGGCTAGAGCACCTCACCAGTCATCACTTTCTATTTAATCCCGTCTGGTGGGCTAGAGCACCTCACTTTCTGTTTAATCCCGACTAGTGAGGTGCAAAACCAGCCCTCACTTTTTATTTAATCTTGACTGGTGGGCTAGATCACTTTGCTAGTCATCACTTTTTTTAATCCTGATTGGTGGGCTAGAGCACCTCACCAGTCATAACTTTTTGTTCAATCCTGATTGGCGGGTTAGAACATCTCACCAATAATTACTTTTTGATCCTCCATCACACGTCGTAGAATATTCAATTCTTGGAGACTTGTAGGATACCTAGAAAATCATTAGGAAACACATTCTATTTTTCCATAGAAGTATATTCACTTAAAAAAGGATTTATGAATGGTTAATCCTAAATAGGAACATTATTTGAGTAGAAGAAGGAGACATCTTATCTGACCAATTTCGATGAGAACACGTTCTTTGTCTTTCGTTGCATCGAGGTGGAGGGCCGAAGACAGCCAAGCTTTTGTGTTCCTTAGCCCTTGCCCTTCATTTTTTGTAGGATCGTTTGAGCTTCATCTTTGTCTTAACTGTAGGATCCCTCGAGCTCCACGCACTGTTATGGGTTTGTCACGATTCTCCCATTCCGGCTGCCTGGGCGGGAGTATGGACGACATTCAACCATTAAGGTATCTTCTAAGGTTGCCATTTGGGTGGTACGCCGATTACGGGCTCCTTTACTGTTGGTTCAGTCACTTCATGCAGAGGCTTAGAAGGACTATACCAGTGTGTTAAGGTCCCATGGAAAAGCCCAATCTTGCCAAAAACTAGAGTAGGGGGTCGTGTGACCGTCCTTACAAGACTATGTATAGTTTTGGCATGACCTTCGTCCCTCCGCTTCACTTGAGGTGGGATGTAGGAGCTGGGAGCTGCCTGGCCCAGATTCACATTTCTCCCGTGATGGAGGTTTGGTGCGAGGCTCTCTATCTCAACTGAGAATGTGCCTAGATTCGTATATCTATGCAACACGATTTTCCTTCGCTTGAGCTGGAGCTTTACAAAATTGTTGGTTACCAAAAAGGGCACCCAAGGGTGGGGTGGAGGGTGTCCCACCAATATTTTCCTCAATCTTCCACAGCTGCTCATATACTACCCTCGGAGGGCCCTTCAGGGGTCATCGCCTTCGTTTGCTCTCTGGAGACCTTTTTCTCCTACTTTGTCCTCCTGGGATGACCCTAACGAGAACTTTACAGAAGGGTGTCCCACCAATATTTTCCTCCATCTTCCACAACTGCTCATATACTGCCCTCGGAGGGCCTTTCAGGGGTCTTCGCCTTCGTTTGCTCTCTAGTGACCTTGCTCTCCTCCTCTGTCCTCCTAGGATGACCCTAACCAAAACCTTACAAAAGGGGAGCGCTTGGCCTTGTGAAGCCTGGTTTCACTTTGGTCCCAGTTTCGTTAAGGGGTGACAATTCTTCCAAGTTAGGGAGTCACCTTATTTTCTCACGAATGGCTTTTCCCCATGGTTTTGTGAGTGAGTGGCTACTTCGCCAGCGAGCCTTTGAGTCATGGTGAGGACCATTCCTGTGCAAGAGATCTTCATGGTTTGAAGGTATCCGATATACCTTTCCTCCTTCGCAGTATAATCATTATGATGACAGAAAGTCCTTCCTCTGCCGGGGGAAGGGGTGAGTCCTCCCTTTCATCCCGGACTTTATTGATGTAGGGTGCCAAACTCATCCTCTCTTCGTGGGGGAAAGGGTTTCAAATGCTTTAAACAGGAATGACTTAAGAGTCATTCTCCATAGGTGACGTTAACTGTTTCAACCAAAAATTTCAACAGTAATCCTCGAGTAGTCTCCCATCCGGATAGAACTCCTTACCACCTCATCGTTTGCAAAACAGAAACTAAGAACCCAAAGGCGAGGAACTGTGGGGTTGTTACCCCACCTAAGGGCCTCCGATGTCTAAGTCAGTATTTTATCGAGATTTTGGCATAATTTCTTTAGGGGGAATAGACATACCGCTTCTATCTGTTGGTGGAAATATTTATACCTGAGTCCTCGGGTAGGAGGAGGCGTGTCGAAGAAACCTCTCGAGCACGTGCTGGGGAAGCTTTGTGAGACACGATGCCTATCGTGATTGTCCTTGATTGGATGGAGGGAGGGAAGACTTTTTACATAAAATGATGGGCGTTAATGGTTGATGCCTTCGTGGTGACATTTCAGTGGCTGATCTAACATCCTGTCATGACGATAGGACCTATTGGGTGTTGCTTTCGGTGCGCAATGATGGCCTTGTGTTCGGGGTTAACTGAGCTCTCATCGTGAACTTCAATCTTTTATATGTGCTCGAGTTTGTGCAACCCGGGCTTCCTTGAATCTAACCAGTTGAGATTGGTCCTTCTCCTTAGAAACTTTCCTTCATCGGGCCCCCTTGTAGTGCGGCGTAACATGCGTTGTTACGTCATTGATAGTTAGGAAAGCACCCATAACATACAATATGAAGAAAATTCTGCCCAATGCTAGATTATAGCATCACTTTTGACTTCGATGTCATCATCATTTGAAAGCCAAAACAAACGATAAATGAGTAAAAACTTAGTAAACAAAAATTTACTCATACTTAATAAACACACATACGAATTAAATGGTAAGCATAGACATAATTCTCAACTTAAAATTTATAGTATCATAATTTTAATAGGACCAGAGGACGCTGACCAACTTTCATAGTAGAAATATTGCTACAGCAAACAAACAGAAACATAGATGTTAACTCATGATCGACATACGAGTAGACTCACCCACACATATTCATCTGCACCCTATCACTAAGATATAATTAATTATTAATAATCTTCTCATAAGTTTAACCAGATAATAGTAGATATAAAGTTGCTTACATTATGAGTAAGTCAGATTAAGAGCAGAGGGTGAACACATTATTCAATATGTAGCGTATAAATTCAAAAAGTAGAGTACTGGTTGTGGCGATATATAAAGAAGAAAGAATGGCTGAAGTTACGTTCAAACCTTAATTAACAATGAATCGAACGGGTGTAAAAAGTCTGAAATGCATGTGACCAACCTTCTATGTCAATCCAAATTAAATGAACAAAGGAGTCTAATTTAATCTACCCATCGTTGACCAGCCCCTTCTTTCTCAATCTGTACAATTTGGCTGCCTTATCCCGTTGACTTGCTTCATTACCTGGTGAATATCCTTATTCTATTTGGGGATTTAGACCAAATTACTCCTAGTTGAAAGTGACGTTATTACGTTTTTTTTAAAATTACATTACAAATTTTAATGAGAATAAAAAAATATAACTTAAACTCATAATTTTTAAAATATGAGTGCAGGGCATCAATCAACTATGTCAACTTAATTTGTCGACGTTTTTAACTTGAAAAATACATATTAACTGTATGATCTTTTTAAAAAGATGATTTTGAGGTTTTAAGAAAAGATTACCCAAAAGTGAGTTTATTGTATGATTATTTTAATCTTTCACTAATTTTGAAAACTGGTTTAAAAAGATTTTCAGAAAAATCAACTGAAACTTCTTGAACACAATATCAAAGACGTTTTACTTATTTCACTTTATCTTCTCTGAAAATTCATTTTTAAATTACGGATCAAAAGGGGTGCACGTGGGGAGTCTCTACTTGCAATTCATGCGGGGGAGAATTTCAGAAGTTACACAAAAAGTGGGGGATTTGCTCTGTTTTTTAATGTGAAAAGAAGTGCGCGAGAAACGCACTTAGAAGCAGGGGAACTTGCTTCAGTGCATGGCAAACTCCTCCACTTTCCTTCACTTTTCCGCTTTGAAAATCCTCAGAAATTCAACTCAATGCTGTTTACAAACCTATGATCCAACTATTTCTTCATACTTTTGATTCATCCCCTTAATAAGGCCTTTTCCATTACCGCCTTCAACAACAAATTGCCCAAGTAACCAGTTTCCTCTTCTAACTTCAACCGAATATTACGTATGCCTACAAAGAGAAAGAGACCACAGAGACAGAGTGGGGTTTAGTTTTATTGGAAGGGTGATATTATAATTAGTTAATCAATGTCTTCAAGCAATGGAGGTGTGCCTCCTGGATTCAGGTTCCACCCAACAGATGAGGAGCTTCTTCACTATTACTTGAAGAAGAAAGTGTCATTTCATAAGTTCGATATGGAAGTCATTAGAGAAGTAGACTTGAACAAGATTGAGCCTTGGGATTTGCAAGGTGACATATATTTCAGCTTTTATTTTTCAACTTTTTGCTTAACTTCTCATCTCCCATCTTAAAACACACCCATACAATACACCCACGAAAATAAATATTTTCAAACTTTTGTAGTTTAAGTTAACTTGCCTAGATAATATATATTTAAATATTCTTCCCCTTTTTCCTTTCTTCATTTTGTTTTTGCCTTGTAATTTGTTTGGTCCCCTACTTAATTCGCCAATGTTTAATCTGGTCTATACTGTGAAACTATTTTGAAATCATTAGTTCTTTTGACTCTGCAAAAAATGAATAGTGAAGTCTCTAGAATGTTCTTAATATATTTTAGTCCATATAGTTTGTATTTGTTATCAAATTTGCTAATATAGTCTTAATTTTATAAGTTTGGTTCATGAAATTTAAATAATTGACAGTTAACTCCTTATCATTTTATGTGTTTTTGTCATCTGCACCTAGATTGTTCTACACTGTATCCAAAATAATGTGATAAATTAATGGTTTCAATGTATAATATGTATCGCGACTTTTTGTACAATGACATTTTTATATAATTAAGTGCACTAACGTAATTATCCAAAAGGGTGCTCTACGTAAGTGTGTAATGAATGAATTTAAATTAGTTGTCATGTCTAACAAGCACCAACTTACCAAATAAAAAGATATTGTTCTTCTCGGTCTATCACATTATATATTGCGCCAGTCTATCTTCAAAATTATGTGATAAATCAGTTGTTCCAATCTATTATATGTACCATGACTTTTTGTACAATGTGAATTTTTCATATAATTAAGTGTACTATGTATTTATCTGAAAAATGCATCAGGTAAGTGTGTAAGGAAGGCATGTAAATGAGCTTGACAAGTGTAACCACCGGCGAGCCGAATAAAAAGATTTTGCTCTCCTTACTCTATTACCTTACATTACGTCATTCTGATCATAGTTAAAGTACTCTAGCCATGAATCAACAATTTGATCAGTTAAACTTGTCTATGCTAATTAGTAATATGTAGCAACTAAAAATACATGTATGGTTATGTACTGTAGAAAAATGTAAAATAGGATCTACGCCACAAAACGAGTGGTACTTTTTCAGCCACAAGGATCGAAAGTATCCAACAGGATCAAGGACGAATAGGGCAACGAATGCAGGGTTTTGGAAGGCAACAGGGAGAGACAAGTGCATTAGGAACAGTCAGAAGAAGATTGGGATGAGAAAAACTCTTGTCTTCTATAGAGGTAGAGCTCCCCATGGCCAGAAGACTGACTGGATTATGCACGAGTACCGCCTAGAAGACGGCCTCCTAATTGATGATCTTCAAGCTGGAAACACTTCTGCTATTAACAATGTAAGTCACAGAACTCGATCCTCAAGCTAGAAAGAAATTATTAATTTTACTTTCTTTATGTATGAATTTTTAGTTAATTTATGGATGTGTATGTATCTATGTACGTAGGAGGATGGTTGGGTAGTCTGCAGGGTATTCAAGAAGAAGAATCTGTTCAAGGTGGTGGCAGGAAATCATAATGGTATTGTGGGAGGATTATCAGCTGGATCAAGCAGCATCATGAACCCTGATAACCAATTACTGAACAATATGAGTACAATCTCATCAAGCACCAATCTTCAACAACAACCTCGAATCATGTTCATGCAAAGGGAACACGACTATCACAACAACCAATTATCAACAACGTTTGAGCTAATTAACAAACATGAACTAGGCATCGGCCAATATTATCCACACGACACGTTAGCAGCCCCAGCCCCGCACTACTCTCTTTTTCAATCTCATCATCAGACCACACATGAACTAATACCCACTACAAGTAGCATCCACGTCAACCACAAGCCACTACGCAGCTACGACTACTCCAGTACTGAGCTGACTAATAATAATAATAATTCAAACCAAAGTGGACCAGTCATGGTAAAGCAACTACTTATTAACCGAAGAGATTGTAGTGATAGCGGGAATGAAAGTCTACATTACCAGGGTGGGTGTGATCAAACAGAAGCAGGTTTAGAGGTGGGAACATGTGAATCCACTACTACTCAACAAATGATATTTGTTGGAAGATCATCAGATCATCATGAAGGAATGAGTAGTAATGATCAATGGGCTATGTTGGACCGACTTGCTGGCATGACTTCTCATCTTGGAAATCAAGATTCCTCCAAAGAGGTGAAGTTTTTAGACGGAAATAATGCTACATCTTCTCCCCACCAAATCAATCAGCCATCTTTCCGCGAAGAGATGAATTTTTGGGGGTATGAAAAGTAATTGTAGTGTGCATGCATGTCTAATTAAAGAACTGTTATGTACTATCACGACCGGGGCTACATTTAATTTGTATGCATTACATATTTCTTTCACTTATTGAAAATTTATTGCTTAATAATCTCTCTCCATCTCTCACATTCTTTCATGGTATATGTTAAGGTATTGTACATGGCGAGGGAATTAAGAGACAATTGGGTGTTAATTATTTAATTAGCAGAGAGGAATTAGCTTGAATAACTCTATTTTTCACGCTCCCTCTGCTCTTCCTCGTCACCCACTCACTCTAGCTCTCCATTATACATTCATAACCTCCTTGAATTATACCAAAGAAACGCCATGAAACCCGTACAAATCAATCGATTTTTGAATTTAGTTAGTAAATTTCTATGAACGGCTTCAAATAAGTTAGAATATTTCTTTAATGATCAATGGTTTTGAAACCTTAATTCATGATAAACTGAATAAAATAGAGCAAAGTAGATTAGAAAAAAAATTAGATAACAATGAGTTTATTATAAAAATGACATTGAGCAAATGAAAGTTGAACTTAACTTATACTAGTTAAGTTATATCGTGTGGTGCACGTGATATGAATATTTTTGTCATTTTGATTATTTTTCATGGATTAGAAAGCAAAGTTGAAAACCTTAATTATAATTGTAATAATTTTACTAAGTTTTATTCACCAAAATTTCTGTATTAAGTTACTAATTGTTAGAATAACATATACGCACACTCTACGAAATATTTTTTAGTTTGATTTTTTTGTTATTATTTACTTGATTTTTATGTGATAGATGAACAAAAACCATGTCTTATTTTTAATAGATTGAAATTTTCTAATATACATCGTAATGAATGAAATAACTTAAAATATTATCCTACATAAAAATAAAGTTCAAGTTAGGAATGACCAAAACAAGTAAAAAGATATAAACCATTATGAGAGATAAGAAAAAAGAAAACTATCAATTAATGATGCACCATTAATATGTTCAAGGGTAATTTAAAAATTATATACTAAACATTATTAAGAGTATTAAAATAATATTTTGATTCACTTAATGAAATCTATGATCGAGAATAGATACATTCCCTCCATTATGATTGTATGAAAGGTTTTGACAGTTTTGAAAATTGGTTTTTGAGCATGCCTATAATAAATGAGTTTTATGATTGAAATAATTAGTCAAATAATCAAAACGTAATAAATAAGATTGAAATAATTAGTCAATAAGAGGGATTGAGTTGGAGAGGTTAGTGAGCTAGTTCATAAAATTACCAATCGATACTCCTCATCCCGATGTTGTTAGACCTGTTGGAAAGTGGACCATCCAATTCAACCTTGATATTGGTGCCATCGTACGACAATTCATACCACTTCAATATGAGAGTTGGTCCAATGTGCCTGAAGAATTTGCTGGCAACTATAATTAATAGGTTGCAAGTAATAATGATATATTTATTTATTGTTATATTTTCTTTATTGTGTGACTGATAGTAAAAGATTATTGTAGGTCTATTTTACTTTTGAATCGACAAGTAATGCTATGATCGATTGGATTAAATTTAAAGCAGCGAACATATACAAGGGATATAAGTACACATTGCACAGACATTATTAAAAAGTTAAAGATCCAATAGTAGCACGACGACATCCTTATAAGGGTGTATCACAAGATGATTGAGATTGGCTATGCACAGTTTGGGAGACAGAAAAATTTGGGTAATTCCTATTATCAAATCTTATTTATTATGTTTTGATTATTTGACTAATTATTTCAATCATAAAACTCATTTATTATAGGCACGCTCAAAAACTAATTCTCAAAACTGTCAAAACCTTTCATACAATCATAATAGAGGGAATGTATCTATTCTCGATCATAGATTTCATCAAGTGAATCAAAATATCGTTTTAATACTCTTAATAATGTTTAGTATATAATAATTAACGACTTAACTTTTGTTGCATTTTGGATACGAAGCTTCAACTGGGGTAGCACCTACTCGAATTGAAATATTTACAACACGCATTTTTTCGTTGCCTAAAAAGGTTGGTAGAATGATACGGCTCACGAAAGATATGTGAGAAATCCCTCTAAAATATTTTGATTGATAATCATTCTAGTTTCAATGTGTGTATGGGTAGGGGGTTATCACTTTGTATCTGAACGTGCTAGATGATTTTTGAATATTTTCTGATTTATGCTCCTCGTCTTGATAATAGTGTTAGTTTCAATGTGTGAGTGGGTGTGTATGGGGGCTTATCACCTTGTATCTGAGCATGCTAAATGATTTTTGAATACTTTCTGATTGATGCTCCTTGTCTAATGATAATATTGTTAGTTTCAATGTGTGTGTGGGTGTGGGGGGAAGGCTTATCACCTTGTATTTGAGCGTGCTAGATGATTTTTGAATACTTTCTGATTGATGTTCCTTGTCTAAATATAATAGTGTTAGTTTCAATGTGTGTGTGGGTGTGGGGGGAGGGCTCATCACCTTGCATTTGTTTCTGAAATTAACGGGTAGTTGTTAGTGGACTAAATTGAAATTCGTTCGTGGAAGATCAAGTTCACGATTTTGATCTCAAAGCTTGAATAACACAAAGAACGCTCGAAGGAGTTCCACCAGTTCAGAAATTCTCTGATACAGAGTAAAGGTGAAAAATCGTTTTCCCTAAATCTATTCCTTTTAATATCATATATGCATGATCAAACTAAAATTGATTTTAATTATTTAATATGTTTAAACATATTAGTGATAACAACAACTATATTTTATCCTAATTATCTTTTTGTAATCAAATTGCTATTAGATATTTATCAAAGGATAATTTTTAGTATTTACCAATATATCCATATATTATAAAATTTCCGATAATTCCCCTATTTATCTATTATTGCCGCAAATTATATGATCTCCTAGAGTTTTAGTTGTATAGAAGTTCATCAATCCAATTGATAAATATAATTGATCATTATTAATTTATTTATTTATTTTATTTAACTAATTATCTAATAATTAGAAAATAATAAACTAATTAATTCAATACAATAATTACACTTAACAAACTTAAGTGACATCACCTATCACATATAGGTGTAGAAAATATGCCTTGGCACCAAAACACATTTTGGTCCAGCTTAGTTCATTTTTCTATTCCTGTTGTCTGAGCTATTTCTGAGAATGAATGGACCCACATGAACAAAGATTAGAATTCAAATACCTGACGAATTTATCTCCATAAATTCCTGACCTATTTAACCCTGACATCATACGACTCCACTATATGTTCGATGCCGAATCAACTCTCGATTCATGCACGCTACATTTTCTGTTGGTGTTAATAAACTCTATTTATTTTCACGGTCCACAGAATATTTTAACATAACACCCATCCTGAATATCAGTAAAAAGAGCGTAATGTAAAATTATAATATTATCCCTCTTGTTATTATTTCCTTAACTTCTTTATTAAATGTGAATAAGAAAAACATTATTGTGAATTGTCTCGTACAATTCACAAATCTTATTCAATGATTCATTTCATCGAATACTTAGCCAAGTTAATTTATTCACATACTCATCAATAAAGCATAATGTGATATTGTTGTTTTCGCAATCCAACCACAAATTTTCATATCTGTGAATCCCGCAACTCCTACTTAATTAAACTACAATCCCAACAACCGAGATATTACCTGCCAATTTGAACTCACTCATTTGACATGTCAAATATTACAACTAACCAAGTCAAGTTACATATTCACCTCAGGATTAAAGTAATTATATAAAAACCCATAAGGTGTAACAATTATATTTAGAGCTAGTTAAATGATTTTGGGCTCTAAACTAACTTGTTATTGGTCTATTCAACATGTTCATAACATGTATAGGTTAACCATTTGAGTCTTCACTCTTATGCCCAGGATTGACATCTAACGGTTTAACCTAACAATCGTAATCGAATTCGATTGCCTAGTGGATCCTCAGACTGCGAACATCGTTCTGAACTATTTCTGAAGAGTTTGTCTGCAGACACTTCTGTTTTCACTCTTCTTTCATTGACAATATTTTCAAGCCTTGAGTAATTTACTAACATGCTTTAATTTAAAATAAAACTTTTAATTTATTCATAAAAAATTCAGTGATACAAATGTTTGAGAAATAACTAAATATAAATAAATAGTTATTACACGTTACTTTATGGACATATTCCAACAGCTACATGACAACCAACATGTTTTGAACATGATCAATATAATATATGAGGTAGAAGTACATGGGGCTACCATTGATGAGCAAACTCAAGTCAGTCATACCTGTTTTTCTACCTTCACCACCAACTATGTTGAGTGACTCAACAAAAGTATGACCAAAGAGAGTGAGGCAAATGTTACTGAGCAAAAAAAAACCTTCTTCCAATGTTGTTAAGAACATGAAGAAGAATAATGATAAGGGCAAGAGTAAGAACGAAAGAGGAAAGAAAGCCAAAAATTCACCCAAGGCCGAGAAGAACAAAGGCGACATCAAACTCAAGGGAAAGTGTTTCTACTGTGGAGTTGAAGGTCACTAGAAGAGAAACTATAGCAAGTATCTCTTCGAGCTAAAAAAGAAAGGTAAATGTGATTTACTTATACTTGAATCTTGTTGAGTGGAATATGATTCGTCATCCTGGATATTGGATTCTGGTGCCATTAATCATGTATGTTATTCTTTGTGCATGTTGATTCGGTTTATTATTTCAAATAATGGATTCAATATTTGTCATACTAAAGTTTCGAACGAATTGTATACGCTTAAATCGATTAACATGTGTTAAATAATTCTGAACTGTTTAAAGTAGCAAATCCTAAAAGTAACAAACAAAAAAATGTTTCTCATAATGATGATGACATGTATCTATGACATCTTAGGTTGGAACATATTAATCTAGATAGATGAACAGGTTAATAAAGCATGGTACTTTGAGATAACTCAAAGTTAGGACCCTTCTTATTTGTGAATCTTGTCTAGAGAGAAAAATGACCAAGAGATCTTTCACATGAAATTGTCAACTGAAGCTGAAAAGCAATTAGGTAAATCACTGAAAACACTTCGATAAGATCGAGATGGTGAATACTTCGATTTAGAATTCAAGGATTACATGCTGGAGTATGACATTCTATCCCAATCATAGCACCTGGAACGGCACAGTAAAATGGTATTTCAAAAAGGAGAAATTGAACCCTATTGGATATGGTTAGGTCTATGTTAAGCAACTCATCACTACTACTCACATTTTGGGGATATGCACTTCAAACAACAACTTACATTTTGAATGTAGTGTCTTCTAAGTCTGTATGCAAAACACCTTTAGAGTTATGGAATTGCTCTAAACCCAATTTACATCATTTTCGTATATCGACGTGTCCAGCTCACATTCTTAGACCGAAGACTAGAAAGTCAGACTCAAATATGAAGTATGTATATTCGTTGGTTATGCTCCATAGACCAGTGGCGGGTACTTTTATAGTCACAATGATCAAAAGGTGTTTGTATCGACAAATTTCACTTTCTTTGAACATGACTATATGAAAAATTACAAACCTCAGAGCAAAGTAGTTCTCAAAGAATTAACATCCGATGAGATCAGGTCACATTCATCATTAACTAATAAACGACAAACCGCAAAAACCATTGTTCCTGTTCAGGAAACCCCGATGCAATGTCGTAGTGGGAGGATTGTAAGACAATGTAATAGCTATGAACTAGAGGCACATGTCCTAGTGTCTGACACTGATAAGGACGGTTCATTAACCTTTAAAGAGGCGAAGAATGATGCTGAAAATGAGAAATGGTAAGATGCCATGAACCAGAAAATGGAATCGATGTATTCTAATTCTGTTTGGGAACTTGTAAATCCTCCTCAAGATACCACTCCCCTTGGATGTAAATGGATTGTCAAGAAGAAAAGAGGTGCAAATGGGAAAATAGAGACTTTCAAGGCACAGCTGGTAGCCAAAGTCTATACACAAATGGAAGGAGTCAATTATGAAGAGACATTTTCTCCCGTAGGCATGCTAAAAATCCATTCGCATCCTTTTATCCATAGCTGCTAGTTTAGACTATGAAATATGGCAAATGGATGTCAAGACAGCTTTTCTGAATGGCTTTCTTGAAGAAAGCATCTATATGATGCAACCAAAAGGGTTTATGAAAAATGGACAAGATCAGAAAGTATGCAAGTTGCTTAAATCTATTTATGGACTAAAGCAAGTATCTTGATCTTGGAGTCTTAACTTTGATGAGATTATTAAATCACATGGCTTCGAGCAAAATGTTGATGCAGCTTGTGTTTATAAATACATCAAATACATGATATTGGTTTTTTTAGTTCTTTATGTTAATGATATTCTACTCATTGGGGATTGAAAAACTTTGTCAAAAGTAAAGAAGTCGTTAACTGAGAAATTTCAAATGAAAGATTTGGGAGAGGCGAGCTAGGTATCCAAATTCTAGGGGATAGAAACAACAAGCTCCTGACACTTTATTAGGCATCTTATATTGATAAGATGCTGGAGAGATTCTCTATGAAAATTCCAAGAAAAGTCAACTACCGACCAGACATGGAATTGTCATTTTCAAAGAGTAGTATCATAGGACACCTCAAGAGGAAAAGTATATGAGAAAGGTTCATTATGCTTCAGCTGTTGATGGTCCCATGTATGCCATGTTGTGTACGAGACCAGACATTTGTTATGCGATGGGCATTGTCAGTCATTATCAATAAAATTCTAGTTTAGAACATTAGATTGAAGTAAAGTACATTCTCAAGTATCTTAAGAGAATGAGAAGTTATATACTTGTTTATTCAAGTGGAGACGTGAGTTTCAAGGGATATACTGATTCTGAATTAGATAAGGATGGTCGAAAGTCGACATCTGAATCGTACACCGAGGTGATCTGACTGTTATGAAGATAATGTTAGATCATAACTTGGCAGACCCATTTACCAAGACACTTATTGCGAATTCGTTTGATGGTCATGTTCGAAATATGGGGTTGAGAGAGATGCCACATTTACTTTAGAGCAAGTGGGAGATTGTTGGGCATAGTGCATTCAAAGCATGTGTTTTGATATTTTAATATGAAATTATATTTTTCTTATATTTGTTCATTTAAATTATTGTTGAATAATTTATGTAAATATCTGAAAATTACATATTCATTGATGAAACTATGATCTTGTATAAGTACGATAAGATTAAGGTAATAGATAATGAATAAAATTATCAGCAACATATTAAAGTATGGAATCTTTAATGAATAGTTTCTAGTACGGTCCACTAAGTATCATGAATGCATGTTATCTGGATCTGGATCATTGATATGGATAGACATATTAGGAAATTTACTTTATATAATAATATTTTATATGACATGACCGATGTGGATTAATATCTTTATTAAATTATCGTTTATTATAAAGATTTAATACACATCAATCTGATGATCATATGTAGATCAGTCTGAATCCTGAGCAGTCATGAACTCTTATGCATGTATACTGAATTTTTTGATTCACTCATTAAGGTTTTTTTGTAAAACATGCTAGTAACTTTTATTTGGGAGTTTCAATGATATGGATGGCTGGGAACATGATCTTACAAGATTTAGAATCCAAACTTTTCAAAAGGATCGTATATTGGTTTCCTTAAATGTTAATTCTAGAGTTGAATAGTTATTGAACTCAAATTTATAATACGATTATAAATTAGCGATTCACTAGTGAATTAATGATATTTAAGGATCAAGAGGTAAGTATCATACACATAAACTTAACTAAAAAATAGAATATACATAATTCAATATGATTGAAATAAAAATAAAAAATTGGAAAGTAAAGGTGATGTATGAATGCAACATATCAAACACATAAACTTAACAATTACTAATTCATGATAAGACAACCTAATAATTAATGTGCCATCTTGGGTCGGTCAGATTAATTTTAAACTGTCTATGAGATATTCTTATCATTATTTATTAAAGCTTAAAATTTTTCATATTTTTCTTTTAATAATAAGGTATCGCTTATTTAGTCAAGTCACAATTAATCACTCAAAACTTAATTGTGACTTTGTGAGTGTAACCCATTATTTCAAATTTCATGACTTAATTTAGAATATATCAAGTTAGGGTCGGTCAATTCTAAACTATATCACTTAGTCTTATCTTCTTAACTACATTTCTTAACAAGTCTAAACTACAGCACTTAAGAAGTTCAACCTTGATGAAAACAAAACCATCTCGAGGCCCGCTTTGTAACTCACGGTGTTGTACTAATAATGGTGACCGTAGGTTACATTGATATGTCAACCTTCTCACACTCACTATTTTATAATTTATGTATTTTTATTTTAACTAATCAACTAATTCTAAATTAATTACTGGTTAAAATACCTTATGATTGTAAAATTAATTATAAATCAATCTTATTGGTCTAAGTTCATTTAACCTTCTAAAGAGACTAAATAAAAATTAGGTGAACTAAGAAAAACTAATTAATTACATTCATCAAACTTTAGTAAAACTTTTTTAATAAAATTGGTTATCCTAAAGGTTACTAAGGCCTTTAGAGTGGTGTGATTATCAAGTTTAACTAATTAAAACTTAACAGTTTTTATGCAATTGATTTCTCAAAGTAATTCATATAAACACGTTAGGAGAGTCCTAATCAATCATGTTTCTACTAATGAGATGCATAATTAAATAAAACTGTGTTGGGTTTCATCTATGGCATGCGATTGACTAATGCATGGTCATGTTATCAATCATATCAATCAACATTTATTTATAAACAAATGATGAACCGAGTGACTATTGAGTATTTCTAAATTACAACATTTGAAAAATAGAAATAATTACAAAATGAAATTCAAGAATACAAATTTTCAAAATAGCTCATTCTCCACTAGAGGTACATCTTCATAATCTTCAAGTTTTGATCAGAACCCTTTTAATTAGGATAAACTATTTTTCATTAATCTCATTGATTATCTTTTTAAAATTAATTGAATTTGATTAGTCAAAAAATAATTTGATGATTCATCAAACTTGGGTCAAATCCAATCAATTAACTAATTTTAATTTAAAAAAATTAAAATGAATAACTATCCTTTTAAATTTTCAAAATTCAAAACTTAAAATCCAAGTTTAAAAGATAAAGGATGGGATTAGGGTTTTCACGAAACATCATGAGAATAGGGCAACACGATATTAGGACATCGACCCTGTACCCCGGTTGTCGTAGGGACTGTCGTTGGCAGTGGCCGTAGGACACTCCTACCGCCACCGTCGGTTTCCCGGCTACCGCCAGCGTCGGTGACTCTTCTGGCTCCGTCGCTGGCCCCGTTGTCAGAGTCGTCGCTGACGCCGTTGCCGGAGTTATTGCCGGTGACGGAACTCCTCCAAGGAGTTCAACTCTCTCTTCTTTGCATCTGTCTCGGGCGTTCTTCATCTTCTCTCACTATCGAAATAATTACATCATGATATTCAAAATAAAAAATACAAAAATGCATACACCCCAATCGGCTTACACAAGATCTAAAGAAACATAAGGTACAAAGCCCAAACCCAAAAGTCACCATACAATTAATGATTCATCATTGAATCATTCATTCAAAAACTATAACAATCCATCCATTCATACATATCAAAATATATAATGAATAATGCAAGAACACCCACATAGTATTTATTGTATACATATATAAAGAATGCTCTGATACTAATTGCTGGAATCATCGACAACACGCGGCGGAGGCGTGGTGATTTTAAAAAATAAATATTTTAAAACTTTATCCATTGAAAACAAAAATAATTGCAAAGCCATAGTTTCTAAAAAATCTTTTAAACCTTTTAAGGAAAAACACTTTTTCTCATCGGATCCATTATATATTTATATATTAAATCAAAGACATACAAATATAAGAGTTATACCTCTTGTAGTCTTATCAAGCGTCATTGTAAACAACAAACTTATAATCCCACAAACAACTAATTGTGAGATCCACACCCAGATCTTTCAAGCCAACCCTCAAACACACTAGGATGTGTGTGGGCCGTAGAATAAATCAAAGACATTTTTCCGTCGTAGAATAAATCAAAAACATTTTTCTGTCTCTAGATGTACTCAACACATAAGATATAGAGATTTTGGAGAATGACTTTTGTGTGAAAAAACTTTAAGAGAAAATTAAGAAAACTCACAGAGCTTTTTTATAAACCTTTAATCACCTAGTTGCACAGTCTAAGGCCAATAGAATAATATATATATATATATATATATATATATATATTCTAGGTCAAGACTCATCAGATTTTTAGGGATTTACAAAATAATAAATTAATTATAAAATTACGATTGTAGTGGGATCCACTGCAATTGAGCCAACATTGCAGTGCCACATGGCACTACAATAACTCATGTCAATCTCTTATTCAAATATCAAAGGATGACACGTGGCAGTCTAATATGTCACGTGGAATTTATCTTATAATTTATTATTAATATGAATCAGATAAATATCTAGATATCAGTTAAATCAAAATTAATTTATCTGATCTCCCAATCAATTATCTTATCTTTAATTAATAGATTAGATAAATCAAATCAAATCATTATCTCATATTGATTTAATATTATTTAATTTCATAATCAAATATTTTGTCTCACTAATGATAATATTATTTATTTGTAATTTCTGAAAATTACAAAAAATAATATTATTAATTAATTATTAATTAATCAATATCACATAATTGTCTCGTAATTATATACTTGCCCCAGAAATTTAAATTCTTATGCAAGTTAGTCCTTTTCTCATGTCCTGAAACATTCACACTCTAGACCGTGTAAAGGTGAGTCGGTGATCATGGACCCATAATTCTAAACTCTAATAAATCAGATTATTAATTAAACTATTTAATAAAATAATCTTATTTATTAATTACATCATTACTCCACTATAAATATGAAATTGCATTCTTATTAATTACATAATATATTTATAAAGTATTCTCGTGTAGTCCATTGATATAATCACTTCATATAATTCTGTACTCCAATTATTGGTTTGTAAATTAGAGCTGGTCAAAATTACCATTTTACCCTTCTAATTACCTTTTGATCCGTGAGTACCATTAATTCATTAATGGACGGTCAATTTATAATCGTATTATAAAATTGAGTTCAATAACCATTCAGTTTCAAAATTAACACTTAAAAGAACCAATATACAATTCATTAAGAAAGCTTGGATTCCAAATCTTGCATGTTCCCAGCCATCCATATCACTGAATCTCTAAAATAAAAGTCACTAGTCTATTTTATAAACAAACATTAATGAGTTAAAGACTCAGTAGACATGCATAGAAGTTCAAGACTACTCAGGATTTCTACTGATCTACATGTGATCATAAGTTTTTATGTGTATTAAATCTTTATGAAAAACGGTAAGTTAATAAATATATTAATCAACATCGGTCATGTCCTATATAATCTAATTATATAAAATACATTCACTAAGATGTTTATCCACATCAATGATTCGTATCTGGATTACATGCATTCATAATATTTAATGAACCTTATTAGCAACCATTCATTAGAGATTCAATATTTTAATATTATGTTGCGAACTATTTTATTCATTATTTATGATCTTAATCCTCTCATACTTATATAAGATCACAGTCTCATTAATGAATATGAAATTTTCATATATATATATATTATTCAATAATAATTATAAGAAAAATGTAATTTCATTAATTTCATATTAAAATTATCTAAACACATACTTTGAGAGCACTATGTCCAACATGCGACAGGTAAGCTATGTTATGTGAGATCTGACGATGATATGATATTTGGCATAAGGACTGAATCAATGTTTGAATGGGTGTATCAAAATTGGAAGTCACATTTTGAGAAGGTGGTTAAGAGGATGAAATTATAAGCCAAGAATGTGGTAATAGTCAGAGAGAAAAGAGAGGAAATGGAGAAGAAATGATACTGGCGGTACTCGTGTCTGAGGTCTTCCCAGAATCAGGGAGGGAAGACCGAGTCAATTGTTTGAGGTAGATAAAGAACCTAATAGTTGATTAGGTATGACCAGAACTCTCTTTTTCGAAAGAAGACTTTTGAGAGGCCTAAATAATTCACCTAAAAGTGGTATGGTACCTGGCCGGGCGTAAAAATGGCCATTCAGAAGGTTTCACTTTTTTAGAGGACTCATTTTTTTATGTTATGGATCAATCAAGTTGGAACTAGAAAATGTAATGAGAAAGGTTTGGAAATTTCTTTCTTTTTTAAGTTCCAATTTCCTGATTTAATGATTTCTCGATTTTTGAATTTCTTTAAACCATGTTGCTTTGAGGTAAGCCTAAAACGATGTTAGTTGACTTTCTAATTAATAGCTTTATCTTTGTAGATGGAAATGTAAGAGTGCTTTATCTAAGATAATCACATGAAGTAGGGTAGGAGTCTAAGAGCTTTGTACGTTGGCGGAACTAGCAAATGGAGGAACTTGCTTCAATCCAATCAGTAAGTAACTCATTCCTTGGTTTGTGGAAATGGTATCTCATGGGAGCGGTGGCGAATATGTAAGATACGGCTCAGCTCTGCCGAAAGGTCATATCATCCCATGACGGTTGTTGCACTCACGTTTTTCAACAAGTTATCATACTAAGATTATTGTTCTGCAAGTGAAAGCAATAGGAAGGTAATATCGTATAAGACTTCTCTAGAGATCCACAGATCATATCAAGAGCTCCATTCTTGTCCCTCCAAGCTTTATAGTAACTTATAGTAATGTCGTGCTTCACACGCATATGATGAATAATGTCCTTAGGTTATGTGCGACCACCAACTCCACACATATACTTATCCTTTATACACTCACTAACAATTTTCGAAGTAGCTTGACGATGATCAATTTGTACAATGTCAAGAGAATAAGTGTGCTCCTTTACCTACTTTCTAACATTCAAAATTTCACCACTTCTATAACATGATGAACGTGCAAACTAGTGGCAAGACTTGACAATACAACGAACTACATACCATTCACGATTAGACTTCTTAGTCATAAACTGAAAATTGTGCTTCAAAACTATTAAGTGCAATGCCTTTTTCAACTCATATTTTGAGCTGAAAATTGACTTCTCTTGTATATCAAACCCAAGAGATAACTTATCTGCATCTACTTTATCCACAAATAAAGGTTCAAAAGGGTTATCATGAACAACCATTTGAGATGAGACTTGACCTCTGATGACGATAAAATACCACCACTAACAGCAACATCATATGTGCTACTACCAATGTGAGATGTAACAAAAAAAGGATATTTCTTCATTTCTTATTATTTATCAAAGTAAGATACCAATCAACGTTAGAATCTATTCTAATCTCTACAAAAATAGAAGTTGATCCTTCATATTCAAAATTCACCATCAAACATAAATAATTAGAATATACACCTAATGCATGAGATACTAAACCAAGTAAAACATCGTGTGATGCATCATTAAAAACAAACAATGACTTTATCTTGTAGTCAATATAATTTCTCACATCATCCCACTTTCCATCATAAAAAATAACAATGGGAATATTCAATCAAACCTAATAAAATATAACAATAAAGAAGTAAATGGTATATGTAAACAACATATACAAGTATGTACTTTATACTGTAAAACAAAGTTGACAAATCTGCAGAATACGGTTAAAAAATAACGACAGTAAGATATTAACATAGTATATAAATATATAAACTATATAGTATATATATAGGGATGACAAAAAAATTTGCAGAACACGATTCCCCAACAACAATAGTAATGAAAGTATATATACATACTCTGTTATGACACAAGAAACAAAGCAATCACTAAATGTATTAAGAATCTATAATGAAACAGAATAGAAAACATATATGGAACTTAAAATCTCTAAATCTAAAATCAGAAAGAACATGCAGCCGTATACTCTTGAACGGATAGAATGTCATAAGAAAACTAATATAGAAAAAAAGATGAAAAGAATAACAGCGTAAGAAAATTGCTATAGAAAAAAGAGGAAGGGTGAATATTGTACTTGATTTCGATTGCTGATCAATTCAAAATGAATCTTCTATAGAAAATTGTTGATAAATTCGCCTAAAATACAATTGCGAAATCAAACGGTTTTGCCACGAAGAGACACCAAATCAAACCAAAAAATAACCTTCTATTTATGTTACAGATATGAAGTAATAAACGAATTGAAGAAGAAGATCAAAAACTGGAAATCGAGAAGCTTAAAATCTGAGGTTCGATTGAATTCGACAAAGGAGTAGAAGGAAACTTACGAGAAAGTCATGAAGAGGAAAGAGAAAATCTAAAACAAAGAAATCAATTATATTAATGGCATAAAAGTAAAATAACATTCATAATCTTAACAACCTAATATATCTTTCCTAATTTTCGGTCATATATATAAAAAGAAGAAGAAGACATTAACCGAAAGTAAAATATAAAGCAACTTAAATATCTAATTTTCCTTTTTTTTCCTTTTCAGAAGAGTAAGTTCTTCACAGTTTGGCTTTGCTTCAGGTTATGGAGAATTTGAAAAGCGCAGAATAACAGATGCTTTAGAAGGATTAATATTGATCGAGGGGCTGCTATTGAGGAAGTTAAAGCCCACTTCTATGATTTCTTTTCCCCTCTGGTAGCAAAGCCTTTTCCCCAGGATGCTGTGAATGGATTCAAGGCTAGAGGATGCGATAACCATCCCATGGTAAATAGCTGGGCATTATCTATTGATCCTGCTTGGGCAGACTCAAAATGAGGGGTGGGTTGGGCTCTCAAAGACCAAAATGGTCTTATACATGGCATGGGCTGTGAGACTATAAATTATGTAGCCAGTGTTGTGATAGCTGAAGCCTCTGTTGTATTGAAGGGAGTGGAATATTGCAGAATTCCAGTGGAGACCAACCTCCATATATGCTCAGACTCTTTAGAAGTGGTATTGGCGCTTCAGCATCATTCATCACATATCGGCGCAATTGCTCTTATTCTAGGGTTTTTTTTGTTAAACTAGACCTCTTGACTAACCATTTTGCAGAATTAGACACCTTCCCTAATTTTTGCTTACTCCGACCCCTGGCTCACTTTCCACTCAAAAAGCATTTATGAAATTACATGTTTACCCTTCACCTTATCAAAATATCTGTCTCGCTCTCTCTTTATCTCTTTCTCTGTGCTTTTGCTCTTTCTCTTTGTAAAATGAGTTTTTGTCCGAATAAGACATGAATGATTGAAGAAGACGACATCAAAATTCTTGCCAAAGAAGACGATCGAATCTCTGCAATCGATGAAGACGACCGAATCTCTAAACCAGATCTGACGACAAACCAAATCTGGCCCAAATCTGAAAATGGGTTTTTGCCCATTTTTACAGATCTGAACCAGAAGATCTAGCTACAAACCAAATCTAACCAAGATCTGGAAATGGGTTTTTACCTATTTTTACAAATTTGAATCAGATTTAGCCACAACTAGATCTAAAAATGGGATTTAGCCACAACAATTCCTTCTTCTAGTTCTTCTTCAACGTTTGACTTTTTTTAATCTTTCGACGTTTCATTTTTGGAATGTCTTTCACATGATTTTATTTGTTCGATCGGTAATTTCTCATATTCTTAACATGTGATTTTATGTCAGATGAAGTTAGTAGTTTCAAGCCCGAGGATAGGGGAAAAATTATTTCAATTTATTTATAATTTACTTTAGAATTTCCAGTAGTGCTGGGAGATAACCGGATGTTGATTTTCTTCTCCTATAGACTACAAGAAGTAAATATTGCATTGTTATACGTCTCTTATCCTCTCTCGTAGACTACACGATGGGTACACTTGCATCGTGTAGTCATCGTGTAGAATACATGATGATCGAGTACACTGACATCGTGTAGACTACACAATGATCGGGTACACTGGCATCGTGTAAATTACACGATCGGTAGACGGGTATCTTCTGTCAAAAATACTTTTAAAATTGAAGAATAGAATATATTCTCAAGTATTTGAAAATTTTATAAAAAAATTTTAATGTTTCTGGTCCGATAAACTTCCGGAGGGCGTAACTTTTGATTCGGGTTGAACCACGTGGCTCATAAGATATCAAATCGAAGCTTATTTAGAGATTTACATCTGCGTGTGATTTACTTGTCACAACCCAGTTTCATGCCCAAAAAATACTATTTAAGCCCTTTTGGAGGCTTGAAAGTTATTTTGATCGTAAATTTGGGTACACGGGCTACACGATGAGTACATTAGCATTGTGTACTCATTATGTAGTCTATACGATGGGGGTACACTGGTGTCGTGTACCAATCGTATAGACTATACGATGAGTACATTAGCGTCGTGTACCCATCGCGTAACCATAATACAATATACACGATTGGGGTACACCGACGCCCTGTAGCTATTGTGTAGACTACACGATGGCTACGCGACACTAGTGTACCCCATCGTGTAGTACAAAATTAACAAATGAAGTTTGAAGATGAGTTTTTCAACAAATGAGAAAGTTGTAAAATCATAAAGTAAATGAAGTACGAAGAAATAAAAAATTTAGATGGGTTTTGTTAAATATTGTTGTATTCAAATCGAAAGAGTACACAATGTACATGATGTGTACACGAGATCTATGCACCCATCGTGTAGGTTACATGATGACTACATGAGGCTCGTGTAGTACTCCTGTAGACCTCGTTTACACTACACTATCCATCCTTGTAGTGATCTTGTACAATAAATGAACTTCAAACAACATCTAGAAAGAAGGAAATAAATAAATATTTTCAGAAAACTCATGAACAGGAAAAACTCATGAAAATTCAAACTTTCGAGAAAAGAAGAAAACAAAACTTATACATGTTTCAGAAAGAAGAACTAACAATAATTTGTTGTTGTATATAGAAGGAAGAAGACAAAGAGAAGACGAAGAAGAAAACAAAAAAGAAGTGGAAAAAATGAAAAATGAAGAAGGAGAAATGAGGTGGGTTGCAGATTCGGTCGTTTTCTTCGTCTTCTTTGGTAAGAACGCATAAGTCATCTTCTTCGGTTCATTCATGTCTTCCTCGGGCAAAAACTCATTTTACAGAGAGAGAGAAAAAGCAAAGAGAAAGAGAGAAAGAGAGAGTGAAGCTGATATTTGGATACACTGAAGGGTAAACATGTAACTTCACAAATGCATTTTAAGTGGAGAGTGAATCAGAAGTCAGGATTAGCAAAAATTAAGGAATGAGTCTAATTCCATAAAATGATTAGTCTAAGAGTCTAGTAACTTGACTAGATTAGGCCTCCAGAGATTTCCTTCCCCTTTGAGGGGATTTTTTAGTATTCTACAGTATTTTTGGGAAAAAATAATTAAAATACAGTTTGAAACAAATTCTAAAAGTAAGGTGGAAAGGTATAGCTAAGACGAAGGTGTCTTTGCAAAAGATGCCTTCGTGGTGGCATGGCCACAAATGAGGCCACATAAAAGGCGTCTTTTGTAAAGACGCCTTCATTAATAGTAGGAGGCATCTTTATAAAAGATGCCTTCAATGATAACTTTAAAAGATCGCAATACAGAAAGCAGAGTTTACCATTTGTGGAATGACATCGACCAGATCGTGTTCTAAGACAATTCGGTATGATTCAACGTGTGCCAGAGCCATGTGATACCGAAAGATGGTTGCATGACATCGACGTAAGGGGGAGAAATGAATTAAATTGAGGGATCCAACATCCGGCATACACTGAGATATGGGATGAGCGTAGGACACATATTGATGAGGGCGCGTGGATGAACATGGATATGACAACTATATATGTTATGATATCAGAGAATCACACGACGATACATAACTCAACATAGAACATTATATGATTTAATGGTAATTTTTTTTATTAATTTATGTAATTAATAGGCTTATATGGTCATTTAATAAGTAACTTATATAATTTTTTTTATCTATGCAGACGGAGAGTCTGGACAATATTAACAATTCGACACTTGATGATACTGAGTCATCTTGGATAATGCCTCGAATCTGTAATGTGTGTGAGACAACCGCACAAACAATAAGACAAGTGAATGTGGCTTATCAAGCTCATTTGTCTCGAAGGCATGGAGTGCACAGCTCATCTCAAAGAAGTCAACAAGAATCACACATGCCTCGAAACAAACCATTTATGTCTTAGTAAGAGCAATCCACGTCGCTGGTCTTTTATACATTTGCAGGTGAGTCGGTGACTCAACTTGGTTCCACTTCTGAACTATTTCATCAACCTCAACGACATAAAGGAGGACGAGCTGGTGCTCCTTGAGGAGAGGTAGAAGACGTATCCGAAACTCACATATTGTGGAAGATGCTCTTATTGTGGATGAAGACCGACATATTGTGGAGGAAGACCCGCAGCTTATTGTAGATGAAGAAAGTGTATCAGCTATTAAAGATGAAGAAAGTGTAACAGCTATTAAAGAGGAAGATCCATAATCATAAGTAACTCAATTACAAATATATGAAAGACACCCAAGAAGAATGAGAAGACGACCACTGTGTGGAACGTGATTGATTTATATTTTTTGTATTTGAATTTTTATAAAATAATATAAAATGTAAAGTCATAAAATTTGTTAAAAATGTATGTTGTTCATTGACAATGTGTGGTAAAGTCATAAAATGTTCTGCAGGATGAATAATTTTTGTATGCAGGTTGTGTTAGGTTGTTGGTGATTTTTGTATGCAGGTGGAAGCTTCTGTACTGAAGGCGTCTTTGCCAACTGGAAGTCGTCTTTACAAAAGATATCTTCTGACGTGATCAAGCCCACATTAATTTTAAAATTTATTTTAAAACTATCTTATTTGCAAAAAAAAATTTAAAAATATCATTAAACTCATAAATTCCCCATTTTGGCGTCTAATATCTTGTAATGTTGATTCTCGTGTCCTTTTTATTTTTTAAAAAACAAAACAAGTTCTTCGCAGTTGAGCGTCGGACGATCATAAGCACAATAACAGTCGCAAACCATTTCTTAATGAAGAAATGGAATTGCGGATTGAGGATGATGATGAATGGGAGTTGAGCCCTGAAGAACTCGATTCACTTGAAAGAGACGCTTTTCAGAAGATTGCTCAGTTGCGCAATGCTCCTTGTTCTTATTCATCTTCGTCCTCCTTGGTCACGCGCTCCGCTTCTAATCAACATCCCCACCAGCATCAGTCTTTTCCTACCAACAACATCACTCGTTTAGAATGCCCTCCAGTCGATTCTATTCCTACTTCTCCTTCTATGAGGGTTGTGATTTACCTGCTCTATTTTCTACGATTCCTTTTTCCTTTTATAGTTGTCTTATCTAGTGGCTTGTTTCCGTTTCTTGGTATCTCTTAATTTTTTTATACTTCCAATCGGCGTATGTATGCCCACATCTTTATGGCTAGTCAGACTCTTCTTCCTCCCACAATTTGGTCTTTTTCGTTCCCGTTTATTTTCGGATGTTCTGGAACGGAATTTTCCATAATGTTTCTTCTTGTAATTGTAGGTAGCTTCTGGGTCCAAAGTATTATTGCCTTCAACTATCAGTTCAGAAGCAAACACCAGTCAGTTTTGTTTTCTCAGCAGTTTTTCTATTCAAGTTAATTCTTTTTTTTAATTATATTTTGATGCATAGTCTTTTCATGTTTATGCCCCCTCTCATGATTATATGTTCTTTAACTATTGGCACCTGCTATCGCTGCTCGAACACTATGTGATCTTCCAAAGACAACTTGACATAAAATTACGAATGAGGGGTTCAATTTTACGGATGCCATCAGTAAAAGATGAATAATTAGTGTTTGGACTCAATATTAGCTGTTGATCCTTAACTGATTGACAGTTAATTTTCAACTCTAGTTGCATCAGTGTGGTTGGTGGTTGCTCCTAGGCTGATTGTACAGATACTTTACTAACTATACTCTCATTTGCACGATATGGTTGTTTATGCAAGAACATGAATGTTTCAAGGAACTGCCTAAGCTTTCTGTCAAATTTGTTCTTCATGGCAGCGGGAGTATTGCTGCAAAATTCTTATATCATCAGGTTTACCTTTTTCATCCTTGTTGAAATCCTTACACGATTCAACATGCCAACTATTAAACAACTTATCAGGGCAGAACCTATGCATTGCTTTCAATCTTGCACCAGGTGCTGGTAGATGCTTTCCATAAGATTCCAAAAGCCACTTGGAATGCCAAAGAAAGGTTCTCCCTCCCTCATCCCTTTTCTTTTTCTTGTCATAAAAGTATGTAAATCATTTTTTAGAGTTAGGAACTTCATTTAGAATGTACCATACTGACCCTGCAGGTCATGGATGTTCCCAGTAGCCTGTTTGTCACAAGCAGAGAAAGTTCTAATCGACATAGAAGGTTTTAAAGTTGAGGTGATCTTAGGTCTATGTCATGACAACCAATTTTATACTGCAGTGATTATCATTGTCGCTGCAACACCCAATTACTACACTTGAAGTGTAATTTTTATTCATTTATACCAGGTGGAGAACTTAGATAATTTGGTGCAGCGCGCAATTGCTTCTGCCTCTTCTCTCCCTGATCTTCGAGGTAGATAACTAATAAGGATTATTATGGGTATAACCATAAATTATCCTTCTTTTGCCAGCTTTATATTTTTCAATAACTGCATAGGTGTGTTAAGCTCATAGAAAGCTGGAAACTTACAAGCATTTAGGACATATGGAGGTTATAAACGCCTATATGCGAGTCATATATGTTGGGAAGTGAGGCTAAGCAGATAAAGGCTTAAACCTTTATTGCCTTCTAGCATTTATAGCGATTGATCAAATTCTTACCCTGGTTTGAGAAGCTTTTCAGTTTTCTTTATATTTTCTACCTTTGAACTGCCATTAAAATAATTCGAAATACTTATATCTGGTAGCCTCAAAATAAAAGATAAATTCGACTTTGAAGTGGACTCTTTGTTATTCTATTTGTTTATTTTTTCAAAATTCAAGGACTTATTACTGAATCACAAATAAAACACAGAATAATTCATAATAGGTGAATATTACTTCTAATAGAACTTATCTTTGATATCGATATTAAATAACATGTAGAACTGACGAATGAAGTGTGTTCATTAAAAAATCAAAGACAAAAAATTGCAAAAGCAAAAAAGAGAGCATTCATTCCCTTTCTTTAGCTTACATCTATACTATTTTTACCCCGTTGGATCTCTCTTTAATTTAATAGAAGCCTAAAATCTTGTGTTACTAATTGGTGGACTACTAGGCCATTTGATTATCTTTCAATGATACTCAAGAAAAGAGTATTTTAAAAAAAAGTTATAGAATTAGAGGAACTCTTTATCTTGGTTTTTGGGGGTACAGACTACAGAGGGCTATCACACTATTCAAGTCCACTTAGCTTTGATTCCACCAGCACTGGGATACGAGTTTTCTTTATAGACAATTTCTTTTTCTTGTTACAGATATTATTTCAGATTTTCTTTTTCAAAACATACTATCTGAATCAATTAATTGTTTGTTTTGTGCCTTTCCACAAGAACGATACAACAGCTTACCCATCAACATTGAATCAAAGCTTTTGCCATTTCAGCGGGAAGGGATTAGGTATATGGTAGCTCAGGAGAGGTTTCCTAGCTGTAACCATTCTTCTCTTATACGGATAAATTTTGAGTGATGTGCTAACTGCTAACACATGTGCACCATAACTTGCTTTTCAGATTTATACTGCAGCATGGAGGGCGTGCTCTCCTAGCAGATGAAATGGGGCTTGGGAAGACTTTACAGGTAAATATTCTTCTTTTAAACTGTTTAGTTGCTTAAATTGGTTATATAGGAAATCTTGTTGTGCTTCTAATAAGGCAATGCTGCACCAGCTATTAATGAGTACTATGCTAGCACCAAATAAGTTAAGTTAAATGGTGTCTTCCCTCCTGGATCACTAGGGCACATTTGGCTTGTCTATTAAGCATGAGAATAGCTTAACTAATCCCAAGGATTTTTTTGGATAGGAAACAGAAAAGTTATACTACAAATAAAAAGAGTACGAGAACATATTTTGGAGAATGAGCAATTCACCAAAAACTGAAAACTAAAAAGAACAAGAACAAAGCAAATTACAACCGAATTACAAGCATTGGTCCATAACAAATTCCACTTGTTAAAGAACAAGCCTTGTTTAGCGAGATTAGATAAGCCTTTGGAATAGTTGTTATCACGTTTTAGGGATTATCTATCCTCTCAAAACACCCTGATATTAGTTGACACCATTCCTATGAGATTAACTTTTCGTGCCTGGTTACCTAAAATGCCAAAACACTTTCTTCTCTGCCAACTCTTTGTCCTGCATCAGTGTCACACCCCAGGAAACCGATTCCAGCCAAACTGTCCCACGCATACAGGTGGCTAAACACCTTGATTTTCCCCCTTCCCTACCTATAGGCCTCATTCCACAAATCCACTCCACCGAACGGACCCATCCCTGCATGACTTACCCTGACAGCATTTCCTCCCTCAATCTTCAATGGTCTCTCTCATCTCCCGTCTCGCTATATGCGATATTCTTTTTTTGTGTGTATGTATTTACAGATTCTCACCACCCAGACATTTTATTTATTCTCCTCTCACAAATTTTTGTTTCAGTCTCTAAAATTTGGTGGCTTTTCTTTATGATGGTGGAATATCGTTTATGAGATTGAAACTTTGTCATATGAATTTATTAACTATAACTTAAGTGATTGGAATGTCAAGAGGTGAATAAATTGATTTATTCAATTCCTCATTAAAAATATTATCATTATTTTGATAACATTTTTCTGGAGCAGTCCTGCAGTACAATTATTGCCGCAGTAAAATGGGTTGACTTTAGGCCGATTAATCATTTATTTGCAATAAGGAATAGGAATGCAAACCGAAAAAGTAACAAAGCAGGAGATGATAAAATTTTCAGCCATGAACAGAGTTCATGAATCTGATAGACAATACTGGGGTCACCAGCCACAATTGTTACAAGAATTAAGCCTGCCTTTGCTCTGGTTTCTAATTATGATTGTCACATGCTCTGGCGCAATACCATCCTCCAAATTGCTACGACACCGTTCTGTACATGTCATTGATAAAAAATAGATTACGATAATTTGAGGCGCTATATGATGGGTTAATAGGACCTGGAATCTATGCATTATGTTATCTACTTAGGTCTGGATGTCTTGTTATAGTTTTTATTTGGTTTTGCTCCATTATAATTGTTTTCCTTGGAAATCGTAAGTTCTTTCATACTTTCTCTAGGCAATTGCAGTAGCTGCATGTGTTCATGACTCATGGCCTGTTCTTGTACTTACACCATCTTCCTTGAGGTTACACTGGGCTTCAGTAAGTAGTTTCTTTGACATTGTTTTCCTTTTAAGGAGATGAACCTGATACATTTTTTATTATTTCTTGAAGATGATTCAACAATGGCTTAATATTTCTTCATCGGATATACATGTATGTTTTAACCACACCCTATGTATTTTATTTTATTTCCGCTTTAAATTTCATTTTATTTCCTCTTGTTTTAGTTGCTTTAAATTTCATTTTATCGGAAAAAATTATGATTGCATTCTTGTTTCTATTAAACATTCTTTTGTGCTTAGGATATCCTCTTCTAGAGAGATTGAGAGTTTTGTTTGGAACAGGGTAGTCTATATGGATAATCACTGTCTTTTTCAATGGGCTTTTCTCTATAGGTTGTCTTGCCTCAAAATTGTGGGTCAAATAAAGGTGGATTCTCAATTATATCCTCAATTGCCAAGGGAGCTGTTCATCTTGATGGCTTATTCAACATTATCTCCTATGATGTGGTTCCTAAGTTACAACATAAACTGATTGCCTCTGATTTTAAGGTATGGTGGACAGTCAAATTTAGTTTTCAAGTTTTAATTCCTCTAACTTTAGTGCACCAGTTCTTCATTAGTATGTGTTTTTATGAACAGGTTCCTTACTTTCATCAAAGTAGTATTTTGCCAAATATATCCGTCTTCATTCTTCCCAAGACAATGCAAAATGAAAAATAAATAAATGGAATGGTGCTTTAGTTCTTTTTGAAGTTTAAAGGGAGGATATTTTAGATGGTAAAATTGCAACACAAGAAAATTTGACAGATACTTCAAACATTTATGGACTTGGACTTGATCTTAAAAAAGTTTAACTGAAATTTTGGAACACGCTTCTTTTTCTCTCTTGAAGATTTTATCCATCACACACTTGGTGCTTGAGGTGCTTTACATCTACTGGATTGAGGAAAAATCTATGTTGTCTCTATTTGTTCCAAAGATGTCAATTTGCTGGATGCATATGATTTTAGCATTTACAGTTTTACTCAGGTTGTGATTGCAGATGAGTCGCACTTCTTGAAAAACGGTCAAGCAAAGAGGACAACTGCCTCGTTGCCAGTTATAAAGGTTATACTTTAATTCTAATGTGGACAAATTCATCAGCTGAGAGTTATTTATTTATTTAATAATTTGTCATACTGTGCTGGAAATGATAGAGTTGAATTCTGCAATCATGGAAGGGTGATATCTTAATGGTTAAACTGATATGCTTAGTCATGTGAGAGCTTAACAGAAAAAGAGGCTAAAAGCATAGAAAGTTATATCGATTTTATACTGTTATTTTGTACTTAGGTGAACAATGTTATAGGATGCACTTCATTTGCATGCGCATACATATTCTTGGGGATACACACGAGCATGCATGTGCACATGCCTGAGAATACTTTTGTCACTTCTGATCATTATAAGCTTGGCATTTTAGAAAGCTCAATATGCCATCTTGCTCAGTGGAACTCCTGCTTTGTCTCGACCAATTGAACTCTTCAAGCAGGTAATGACTAATTTTTCATGCTTCACATTGTAAGTATGAAATATATACCACATGCAATTGATGAATTTGAGGAACTTTACAGCTTGAAGCCTTGTATCCAAATGTGTACAAGAATGTTCATGAATACGGTAACCGGTATTGCAAGGGCGTAAGTGTTAAAGTCTTCTTTAGTCTTTTAAAGCTTAACATGGGATGAATGTATTGCATCATTAACAAAATGCCTCTGCTTAATTTAGGGAACTTTTGGAGTATATCAAGGTGCAAGTAATCATGACGAATTGCACAATTTGATGAAAGCGACACTGATGATACGTAGACTCAAGAAGGATGTTCTTCCTGAGCTCCCTGTGAAGCGTAGGCAGCAGGTTGGTTTATGTTGTTCGATGTCCTTGTACGTGAGGCATGGCAAAGATACTGGAAAATAGAAATGTGCTTGCATGTTAGGGAGGACTTTGATTTTGGGGTTGTTTTTCTGTCCCTGAGCACTAACATTTGTCACTTCTCTATAATAATTCTCAGGTCTTTCTTGATTTGACCGAGAAGGACATCAAACAAATTACTGCTTTGTTTCGTGAGGTATTCTAAGATGTAACTTAAGTATCTGCTACTGGGATTGACAAGTGTCAAGTAGCTATTAGTCTAGATCTGTAAGAAAATCTTTTGAGAGTCTTTTCGTTGGTGGATGCTAATATAAATCTCCTTTTATTGTAGTTGAATGTGGTGAAAAGCAAGATCAAATCCTGCATATCTAAAGAGGAGGTAGAATCACTTAGATTTTCCGAGAAGAATTTTATCAATAAGGTACTAGTGATAATTGCTCATGTTGGTGGGTGTATCGCCATTGCTGAACTTGATTTACTGTTCAAAACAATTTGTGCATGGAAACTATAAAATCACTGTAGCATTTCCTTAGACTAATTCTCAAATCATGACCCCC
>QANY01009141.1:3168862-3179694 GCA_003255025.1 Datisca glomerata | reverse complement strand
CCCCCCCCCCCCCCCCTCATTTTCTTGAACGTTTTCCTCAACTTTGTAATGGGACCAGATATACAATGATTCTGCTGAAGCCAAGATCCCTGCTGTTCTAGACTATCTGGAAACTGTGATTGAGGTAGTTGTCCCCCATCAAACTATGACTCTTGTTCTTTTTTAACCTTTTTAATTGCATTAACCGTTGTGTATAAACCTTACTCCCTGTGCCTGTACCTGTGCCAGTGCCTGTGCGTCAGTGGCTGCATATCTAATTAGTTCATGCTTGCCCGTTTTCATACTAAGATCAGTTATGAGTTGCTACCGTGCCTACATGTCTTACATCATTTATGAAAGGCCCTTTTCAAGCATTTCAAGTTGGCCAAGGTTAAAAGATTTTTTATGAGAAATGAATGCAACCAATTAAGAATAGATTGTAAACTTTTCCCAAAATTACCATTTACTGGTTACCTGATTATGTACGGAAAGTGTTTGAAGAAGTAAATTAATTATGCCATCCATGTAAAACTGTCTGTTCATTCTACAATCTAGGAAATATTTACCTATTCCTTGTTGAACCTCATCTGATATGCGGAGCTACCATTGTAAGTTTGTTGCAGAAACTTACACAATTTAGCTTATTGTTAAGCAGAATATGCACATATTGGTCGAAGGAATTCTTTTTCTCAGTTAATCCTGTTATATGCTTCCAGCTTATGATTTAAACCTTACCCTTGAACAGAAACGGAATGGACAATTTTTTTTTTATAGTCTAGAATTGGATCACATTCTTAATTTCATACCCACTTCTAATGTGATGCATGTTAAGTTTAATGTGTTGACTCATATCTGTGTAATTGTTGCAGGCAGGCTGCAAGTTTTTAATTTTTGCACACCATCAACCCATGATTGAATCAATATATAAGTTTCTTCAAGTAAGGCATTTAATGGTTAGCATCATTTTGAACGTCTTCTAGATTGATTTATTTTTATTTGAGCTGTCTAATTTCTAGAAGAAGAAAGTGAGTTGCATTCGAATTGATGGCAACACCCCGCCAGCAACTAGGCAAGCTTTAGTTACAGAGTTTCAGGAGAAAGATGCTACCAAAGCAGCAGTGGTATTGTAGTTTGCTGCTAATTGTTTTCATCTTCATTTTTTGGGTCTACAGTTAGTGGAATTTTTCTGGAGAAAAATTAACAGAATGTTTTAAAATGTAATAAATCCCTGTAGCTTTCCATCAAAGCTGGAGGCGTTGGGTTAACGTTAACCGCTGCTAGCACTGTTATTTTCGCTGAGCTGTCTTGGACTCCAGGTGACCTGATTCAAGCAGAAGATCGCGCCCATAGGATCGGCCAGGTATTCAACAACATGATACGAATCTCTCACTGGTGTTTTCCTACTTACTAGTTTCTACTTTGTGGGTGGTTGATCTGGATAATGATATACAAATTTTGAATATGGCCATAAGGCCGTTGACTATGAGGCAGAGGATGTAGAAGAAGGGAGAACGGAGAGAATAGTCGAAGGGAGGGAGAAGTCGACTGATATTCTAAAGTTCCCGACTCTTAAAGACAAAATAGGCTTTTGTATTATGGGCAACGTAAATTTGGTTTGAAGGAAACTACTCTATGGCCCCACAAATCCTAATTAACACGATATATTCAACTTTAGTGCAAATTAATTACCAAAATAATTGTGAAATTGTAGTTTTAATATATTAGGAAAAACTAGGATACTTTACCCTGTATGATGATGAGTTTTGTAAAACATCAGTGATGTTAAGTAGATTCTGTTAGTTTTAGCTATTATGGAAGATTTTGATCTGCTTTTGTTAGAAAAAGATGTCTCAGTGACCTGAGCATACTCTGAAATTTTCAATGAGTGACTTTAGAATCGTCTTCTTTCGGTCTTTCCATTTGACACTTCATTAGGCAGAACTTGAAGTAAAGTCCTTTCCCTTTCTCAAATCATGTTTTTCTAACAATTAATAAAGTGATCACCACATCCCGTGGAACTTTGACATTAAAAAATCTGTGTATAATTGTATGTATTGTATCTGTGTCTTCAAAATGTGATAAAATTTTATTGGTGATTTTAGGCGTCTTCAGTCAATATATACTACCTGCTAGCAAACGACACAGTTGATGATATCATATGGTACGTTTTTCTATATTATGGACGAAACCTGTTTGGTTTATATGATACTAGAATTTTATGGTTGGATGTGGTTGTATCCGTTTGGTTTATATGACATCATATGTTGCTTTAATGATAGAATGTAACTGTCAGCCATTATTGTATCTTCAGGGATGTTGTTCAGAGCAAGTTGGAAAATCTGGGACAGGTATTTTCCCTGTCCGTTTATCTGTATCATGATATGACCAAAAGGGAACACCATTGGATGCTAGATACGATAGTTTNCGGCTCTCTCTGTTCTTCCTTTTCTTGCTTGTGGTGGGGGTGGGGTGCGTTTAAGAAGATGGATATAGGATAGTAGCTGTGTCCACCTGAATGAATTTTTTATCAAGGAAAAACTTTGCAATGCAAACTATGAGTTCTGTTTTAAAGATTAAATGGGCTGCCACATTTCTAAGCAGCACAAAACAGAAAATTACAAGCAAAGACCAGCCAAAAGGTAACTGGTAAGGCAAGTAGAAGAAAAGAAACTATAGCTTTTATTATCAAGGACAGAGAAAAGAATACACAATACTATGAGACATCTATAATGAGTAGAATTCTTGACTCCGATACTAGTAGACAATCTCAATCTAATGGCATGAATTATGTCTTTTCAAACCTCTTCCTCAAATATCATATTATCCTACTTTATTTTTGTACTTTTTTATGTGTTCAAATTTAGATGCTGGATGGACATGAAAATACATTGGAAGTGTCGGTAAGTGAGCCAACAAGAAGCCCATCAAAGCAGAGAACACTTGACTATTTTATTAAACCTTGTAACACGGATGATTCTGAGAAACAGTTAAAGCTCAAACGTATGAGGCAGTGATGCTTCTGTCCTTCAAAGTGGTACACTATCATTTTACATGCATAAATTCACATGTTAGTGTATGTTTGAATTTTAAAAATTAAAAAGCTTTGTTTTCTTTTATGTTTTGAAATTGTTAAGAACATAATCATTAGAACCATCAGAAAATAGAATTCAGTTAAGTAATAGGCATGGTTACTGCGCCGGTAGATTTAAGTTCGTTTTATGAGAGTACAATGATGTATTGTTTGGCAGTTGGCTGCATTCTCCCTCTGTTAACTTTTTGGTATGGTTTGGGACAGTAGCCTTGCCATTTGTAATCAGGTAATTAGCAGGTGATCAGGACTGTTTGCAAAGTTGTTTTTGGTTGTACTTGATGTTATAATAATATCTCTCTTTGGGTTTTTTTTGGTTAATTTACAGTTTGACATTATTATCTTGTATTGCAGCGTTATTATATTTTTCTTGCATATCAAAGTATTTCCATAGACAACATTGGGATTTTTGAGTATTCTACAATATATTTGAAAAAAAAATAATTAAAATATTGTATTTTTAAACAAATTCCAAAAATAAGGCGTAAATGTACAGCTAAGATGAATGCGTCTTTGCAAAAGGCGTCTTTATGCTGGCGTGGCCACAAATGAGATCACGTAGAAAGCGTCTTTTGTAAAGACGTCTTCACAATAGTAGAAGACATCTTTATAAAAGATGCCTTCATTAATAGTAGAAGACGTCTTTTATAAAGACGCCTTCAACCATACCTTTATAGCCTCGCAACAGACAGAAAGCAGAGAGTTACTTCGCAAACAAAACGTCCGCGAACAGGAGAAATCCCTCAACTTGCCGTCATTTGTCTTCCATTGTGGCCGGAGTTTACTGCCATTTCGTCGGCATTGCACCATTTCACTCTTATTTCACTCTCATTCACAAAAAAATTCTCAATCTCTCAAATTACTAGCAAAAACTTCTCAAACCCTAGGTATATTTCTAATTCTTTTGATATCTTAAATTTGTTCTTCAAATCTTAAAATTATTCATTTTTTTTACTGTATGGATATGTCATCAATTTTGTAATATCTCTTTCAAACCCTAGATTTTCATGTGTTTTGGGTTCTTGAAATTTTGAAATTATTCAATTTTAGATGCATTTTCTTAATTATGTGATGTTTATACTCTTAATTTGTAAGATTTTATTTATGAATGAGTTGATATGTTATGAAATTGTAGTTATTAACTTTGAATTTGTAAAATTTCTAGATCTAGTTCTGAAATTGTTGTGTATTGCTTAGTAGGTTGACAAATGGGGGAAGAGCCTATGGTAGTTTTATGTTACATGAATGGTAATGTCGTAATTGGTGTAAATGGAGTTTCTTATGATCAACCTTCAATGAAGGGAATTGTAATTCATAAGAATATTACTTTTATCGAGCTATATAATACTTTATGTGAAGCCTTGTCAATTGACCGTCTACATTGGAACTTCGATATAGTTTATCATTACTCACTTACTCTTGGTGTTGGGTCATTCAACTATGTGGAATTTCTGATACGGAATGATAACGATGATCATGTGTTGTTTACTACTGTGTTTCAAATTCCTCCACCAAATACAATTGAATTATATTTAATAAAAAATGTTAGAGATGTAGGAGGTCCTAGCATAAACTTGTATAGTGACAATATGTGTGGTGGAGTTGAGGTACACGGTAGTGCAACAACTTCTTCTCCATTCCATGACAATGACGTGTATCGTACAGTGCAAGAAAATATACCTAGTAGTAGTTATTTGCTACATGAAGATGCAGATGCTCATGACATTCATGTGAATCCATCTAGCCCTCCATGTAACTTCTTCTTGGTAGAGTTTGAGGAGATAAATGCTTGTAATGTTATTGATGAAGATGATGACCAAGTTGAAGATGATGATGTTGTGAACTCCTCAGCTGAAATACTCTAGCATGAACCCTCTTCACCATTCCTTGCTCAGTTGGATTGGAATGTCGTAAATGCAAAGGTAGATCAGATATCCATATCCAACGTACTGAAATATGGAATAAAACAAATGGATTATACAAAGGTTTACGTTTTGAAAGTAAGACATATCTCAAGTATGCTTTAAAAAGATACTCAATACTCAGATATCAACATTTTAGTGTGGTAGTCATTGCCAAGCCTTTGGGTTATAAAATGGAAGAAATTTAATGAAGGTTGTCAATGGAAAGTTCCTGCGTGTCGTCGAAAATCACATAATATGTTTGAAATAACTCAATACATCGAACCTCACACATGTGTTTATCCAAGATTACTGCAAGATCATTCATAGTTGGACTCAACATTGATTGCACGAGAGTTGCAAGGTGTCGTGAAACGGGATCCAACTACATCTTTTGTAGCACTTCATCAGATGGTGAAAAATAAATTTGGATACGATGTGCAGTATAGAAAGGTATGAGAAGCTAAACGAAAAACAATTGTCTAAGTGTTTGGTGATTGGGATCAATCTTACCAGCAACTATCAATATTGTTGAGTGGGACTGTAGTTCAATGGAAAACACATAACATCGGTGAACCGGGTAATGTGATATTGGGATATGTGTTCTAGTCTTTTGGTGCTGCTATAGAATGATTCAAATATTGTAGACCAGTCATTCAAATTGATGGCATATTTTTATATGACAAGTATAAGCATAAGTTGTTGATTGCCACGTCGGTTGATTCAAACAGACGTATTTTTCCAATTGCTTATGCTATAATTGATGAGGAAACCATAGATAGTTGGTCATATTTTTGTATTGCTTGAGACGTTACGTTACTCAGAAGGAGGGACTTGTGTTAATATTTGACCGACATGCTGGTATAAAAGTTGCAACACATAATCAGCAACTTGGGTGGTCAGAACCATTAGGCCATCATCGATATTGTTTGAGGCATGTTGCGAGTAACTTTAATGACAAATACAAGAACAAGGCTCTAAAACATTTAGTATTTAGAGCAGGAATGCAACATCAGCAAAGAAAGTTTGAACTCTGCATGGATGAAATGAAGAAAATAAACAGTCGGTGTAGGCACTTCTTTGATAATATTGAATAGGAAAAATGGACTCTAGCATTTGATGGTGGATACCGATATGGTTGGATGACAACAAACGTTGCAGAATCCTTTAACGGTGTACTAAAGGGAGCTCACATGTTACCGGTTACGGTTTTGGTTGAGCTTACATTTTATCGCAGTGCGAATTGGTTTGAAAAGTAGAGAAGTGAAGCTAGAGATGCCTTACTAGGAGGTGAAGTGTTTACTGCTTATGCTGTTGAGAAGATGAAAACTTGGGAAGCCAGGGCTAGTTCACATGAGACCACAAATTTTGACCGTGCTAATGAGAGGTTCGAGGTTCTCACTGGTCAACATCAGAATCAGAGGACGAAACAGACAATATGTGAATTTAAAGGAACGAACATGTACTTGCAACAAGTTGCAATCATTTGGCCTCCCATGTTCCTATTTGTTAGCAGTGTGTGCACATACTCGTATTGATAGTTCTCAATTCATTGAACATTATTACCGCTGGTCAGGGCTTGCTGAGTGTTATAAGTCACAGTTCAACCCTCTTCCACATGAACATTATTGGGAAGTTCCTAACTTTCCAATAGTGCACCCTGATACAACTAGAACGCGGGAGAAAGGTAGACCCAAGTCGACTCGTATACGAAATGAGATGGATTGGAGAGAGCCAAGTACTTAAGTAAATGTAGACTTTGTCGACAAGAGAAACATAACCGTCGAAATTGTCCTTCTCGTAATGGAGGACAATCTTCAAATGACTCATAATATTTGACTTAGTACAATTTTATGTAATTCAATGTCATATTTGACTTAGTACATTTTTATGTAATTCAATGTAATATTTTACTTAGTATATTTTTATGTAATGCAATGTAATATTTGATTTCGTACGTTTTTGTATAATTCAACATAATTATTGTATTTTGAACGACACTCATTTTTAGGATATCATGGAACCTGGACCACAAGATAGCTCGGTGTTGTATTTGAGGATCAACATAGATCCCAACATGTTTGGAACCAGGAGGATTCTCATGCTTTACATTGTCGCCGACATACTGCAATTGTTCATCGGAACATGCCACTCCATAGATGTATTATTCCATATTTGATACGTGCTGGATTTTATGGAGTTACGAGGGTTAGGTTTATCGCCCTCGACTGGCACTTGATCACATTTTTTGTGGAGAGATGGCGTCCTGAAACACACACATTTCATATGGCACATGGTGAGTGTACTATCACTCTACAAGATGTGCAAATACAGTTAGGATTTTCAGTTAATGTGAAGATTTGTTAGGATTTTGACCAGGCCCACGTGATTTACAGGGATCGCGTTTACTTATGACGTGTTTGACTGTACATTTTCCCTTATTATTTGATGATGATGATGAGCTTTATGTGCAACGTTATGTACATGCATATATTCTACAACTTATCGGAGGTACCATTTTTTGTGATAAGTCAAACATTAATGTGCATTTGATATTCTTGCATTTCCAAGAAGATTTTGCTGAGGCTGGTCAGTATAGTTGGGGTAGTGCATGCCTTGCATAGTTGTATAGGAAGATGTGCAAAACCAACCATAAAAATGCTTATGATATTGTTGGCCCACTAGTATTACTGCAATTATGGGTGACCGATTTCCATATGTGGCACTAGTAAGGTTGCAACAGGCGAGACATGATAGGGGAAGATGGACTTTCAATGCCACTTCTTCATTTGGGTATACGATAAGTCAACTCATTTGATTATTATATATGTATGTTATCATTTACATGTATTTAACTATACAATTTATCTCATAGGATGGAGAGATGTTTTTAGTCTCATAGAGAGCTTCACACATGTTCTTGAAGTGTATCGATTTGCATTAGATAGACAAACTCCAGATCAGGTAATACTATGTTTTTTACTTATAACATAGGTAATACTCGAGTTTTGTCATATTATTTATAATATGGTTTTTATAGGTTATATGGCAACCTTATAATGATATTATCCATACACCTTCTAAATACTGCATCATGCACGGAGATATATGATGGTCTGTCTCTCCCCTCATTTGCTTTCATATAGTGGAATGGCATCAACCAGATCGTGTTCTAAGACAATTCGATATGATTCAACGTGTGCCCGAGCCATGTGATACCGAAAGACGGTTGCATGACATAGACTTAAGGGGAGAATTGAACTAAATTGGGGCATTCAACATCAGGCATACATTGAGAGATGGGATGGGCGTATGACACACATTGCTGAGGGGCACGTAAATGAACTTGGATATGACAGCTCATACATGTTATGATATCATAGAATCACACGGCAATGCATAACTCAGTAGGGAGCGTTATATGATTTAATGGTAATTTTTTTTATTAATTTATGTAATTAATAGGCTTATATGGTTATTTAATAATTAACTTATATAATATTTTTTTATCTATGCAGACGGAGAGTTTGGACAATATTAACAATTTGACACTTGATGATACTGAGCCGTCTTGGATAATACCTCGAATCCGTAATGTGTGTGATACAGCCGCACAAGCAATAAGACAAGCGAATGCGACTTATCAAGCTTCTTTGTCCCGAAGGCATGGAGTGCACAACTCATCTCAAAGAAGTCAACAAGAATCACACATGCCTCGAGACGAACCATTTATGTCTCAGCAAGAGCCATACACGTCGCCGGTCTTTTATACATTTGGAGGTTAGTCAGTGACTCAACTGCGTTCTACTTCTGAACCATTTCATTAACTTCAACGGCGTAGAGGAGGATGAGCTAGTGCTCCTAGAGGAGGTAGAAGACGTGACCGAAACTCGTCTATTGTGGAAGATGCTCCTATTGTGGATGAAGACCCACATATTGTGGAGGAAGACCCGCCACTTATTGTAGAAGAAGAAAGTGTAGCAGCAACTATTATGGAGGAAGGTCTATCATCACAAGTAACTCAACTACAAACATATGAAAGACGTCCAAGAAGAATGAGAAGACGCCACCGTGTGGAACGTGATTGATTTATATTTTTTGTATTTGAATTTTGTAGAATAATATAAAATGTAAAATCATAAATTTTGTTAAAATGTATGTTGTTCATTGAGAATGCGTGATAAAGTTATTAAATGTTCTGCAGGATGGATGATTTTTTATGCAGATTGTGTTATAGGTTGTGTTAATGATTTTTATAAAGTGGGAGTATCTGTACTGAATGCGTCTTTTGCAAAAACGCCTTCAAGCTGCACTGAAAGCGTCTTTTGTAAAGACAGCATTTTGCCAACTTGAAGTCGTCTTTACAAAAGACGTCTTCCGAGGTGCTCATTTTCACCGTAGTTTTAGAATTAATTTCAAAATTAAATTATTTTCAGAATTTATTTTAAAAGTCACATTAAACCCAGAAATTACTCGACAACATTATTAATGAAAAATGTGCTCTTTAATCCCTACTTAAAACCCAAAAATTATGACGTTTACCATAGATAACGAGGATTAAAGTTCAAAACAAAAAACAATTACTTGAGATCTACGATAACTACAGATTTTATACAAGTAACACCCATCTTTATCTTATCTGAGCAAGGAACTATGTTAAAAGATGATGAAAATCCAACTAGCAAATCTCCATCATAAGTTTAAAAACAATATGAATAGCTGCAGGCTTGCAGCAGAGCATAATCTTCTAATAACGAAATCACATTGAAGATCAAATGATCTTCAGACTCATAGGTAAGTAGTCTTAATAGTATGATAATATACAGATTTCGGGAGATGCTGGACATCATCCAAAACATGAACCTTTTAAGCTGCGGCTTCCACACCTTTATATTTCTGTCTTTCACCCAAGAAATTAACCACAATATCATCCACATCCTCTAAGCGGACACCATTGAACATAAGATTCGTGGTTCTGACAGAATAATCTGATCCCACAAAAGGAATTTCATCGACACAATTTAAAAGCCTCACATTGGGACCAGTTTTGCATTTTCCCATGCATTTGCAACTGACAACGGCACCACCTTCAACACCCAACATCCTCTCAAATTCATCCAGCAGTGATGCACCCCCTGATTTCTTGCACTTGTTTCCCATGCACACCTCAATCCTTAGTGCTAATTGTCTGCCTGATTGGCTACTAATCTCATGATTGATAATACTCCTGCTACAATTAGTGCTAGTTCCATTGCAGCAACCTTCTTCAGGATTCTGTAGTGTACAACCTACTACGCGACCTTCCTGTGCTGTGTCTCGTTGTTGGGCCAGCAAACTGGAAAGTGTCAGTTTTACTTCTAGTTCTTTCTCAGTAAATGGCTTCAGTTCTTTCATTTTTGGCTGTAAAAGGCTTTTACTTCTAAGACAACTCATGTCAGACACATCCCCACATTCGCTCTCACTTGATTCAGATGAAGACGATGATGATGATGATTCATAATCACAAACGTTTTGTATACGCGCCGCTCTTAGCTCGGCCTTCTCCTCCTTCCCCTTTTTCTTTAATTCCTTGAACTGACCTCGCAGCTGTTGCAGTTGTTTCAGTAACACCTCTGCTTCCTGCAGGCAGATTCACAACAATTATATTCATGATCCAATTACAGGGAAACAAGAAGTCAATTCATTCTTCATACGATATTCAAATTGAGCAAGTCATAAAGGCAAAGGGAATAAAAAGGTACAGCAGAAAAAAAAATTAAGAAGTCCGTTGAATCGTAAGAACAAAGAGCTGTTATTGAACTTCAATTACACATCAATATCCATAGGCAGCAAAAATTGTTCGGATTGGGTGGGGGGGGGGGGGG
>QANY01009141.1:3076114-3168850 GCA_003255025.1 Datisca glomerata | reverse complement strand
GGGGGAATTAATTAGTTAAAAGAGAGGGGTAATGAATCTTACAGAGACGAGCTTCCCCTCATCTTGACAGACCAAAGCATGATCAGGATCCGAACCAGAAGTAAATTGAGACGCGGACAACTCCTTGGACAATGCTTTCAGAAATTTCATCTTCTTCTCAATATTGATCTTCTCCTTATCCTTAGCCTTCTTCCCTCCGCACCTGGGCCCCTCATAATAATACTGTAAGTGTCCCTTGTCGCCAAACCCAGAATTCATAAGGCCACGTAGCCTTGTAGGAATCAAAGAAGCTGTAGAACTTCGATGAGCCGTAATTCGAAGATCGCGATGAAGGAAAGCTCCAACACGGGACGACGCGCCAGGGAAAGACATCATAGAAAAGTGGGCATTGGTACCACCGTCAGAGAAAGACAATAGCTGTGGGGAAACAACGCCGCAGACGTCCATGGTCCTTGGATCCGATGGAAGAGAAACCGAAAACCTTCCGTATGATGGTAAGGCGTGTTCAATTGAACTGACGTGTTTGTAAACGGAACCCGAAAGTCGGTGGGATTTATTTTGTTGTCGTCTGGTCAGTCCTATTCCTATTCGGCTATTCCTATTCCTGATTAAATATGAGTTGTGGCTGATTACCAGACTACCTCATTTTCAATGCATCCCAACCGTAATCTTCTGCTATAGGATCATGGATTTGTTTGATATATAACGGCAGCTGTTCGAGCCTAATAGGCGACACGTAGTAAGTATTCTATACATTAATGTAGATTCCCCCCATCCCCCATCCCCCAAGCCATTCAAAACTTCTTTGTAAATTCCATGAGTTGTGATTTTGAGTCATCTGTCTCTCAATTTTTCTTGTATAGAACGTAGGATTCAGTGGTAGTTTACAGATATGGTCTTAAAAGAAGTTGTTAAAATGATTGGATTACAAAAGTTACATTGATGCAACATATTTATTTATGTTACGTTTATTTTCGTAACTAGATTAGTTATTTCGGTCATTTTTATATTTTTTTCAGACATTCTTACAAATTGGTCCTCATTTTCGGTCATTTTCGTAGTCCTCCCCTAGAATTTATAAGTTTGTAAACAAAAGATCTAAGATATAGACCAAATATACAAACGATTATCCTCTGTTCAAATCAATGAATGATATACGAGAGGAAAGGAAATCAATTATGTCTAAGAGTTGAATGTGGTTGCTGACTCGCAGTCACTGAGGTCAGGTAAAAATGAACATCACAATGCCATTGTCAAACTCGTACTGAAGCCAACAGAATAATACAATGCCTTTCATAAACACATGTGGACTAGCCTAGAATTAAAGTAAGGTAGTCGGATTATGGAAGAATGTTACATTATAGAGGTAAACACATTCTTCACGTGAATATGATTGGGAATACAAAAAATTAATTAAATTATTAATGTTAGGCTTTCAGCTCTTGAAATGTTATCGCCTCAAAAAATTTTAACGCACACTAGATATACATACATTATGTATTTATTTATGAGTAATTATACACCAGCCAAGTAATTGAATAAGTTTTAAGTGATCAAATATTTTATCAATTATTCATAGATTAGTGTTTTCACACCCATTATAATATTTTAAAATATCAACCTATAAATAAACGACACATCACTTGATCACTTAAAATTTAATTAATTTATTAGCACTCTAGAATTATTCTTTATTTATTTAATAATAAATAAAAGAAATGCTAACAGTTAATTCTCTAAAATAGTGCTCCAAAAACAAAATTCCCTAAAATATTCCTGAAAAAATAAGATTCTCTCAAATAAAATGTTATCTTATAGTAAGCGAGTATCCTTATTCCTTGCTAGTTCCTAAGTTGATGAACAATTCTCCCGATCCACCAAGTTGTCTTATATCTTCAAAAGCACACAATGATTCTGAATCAAGACCTCCAGCAAACTGCATATTTCATACGTATAAACCTCGTTGTTAATCACTATTTTTTATTAATTATAAACAATCACCAAAAGAAAGTCAAGTCAAGGATTATACCTGGTACGTCCTATACGCAAACTGCAAACCTTGAAGCAGAATAGCCTCTTGACTGAATCCTCTATCTGAACTCCGAATAACCTCCATCTCCATTTTCACTCTTTTCAAGTACATTTTCACTAGTTTCATGGTTGCTTTCTTTAGCTGTAGAAAACAAACATGTTCAGGTAACTCTTCGTTGATCACAATCACTATAAAAGAACGTTAAGTAAGAATGTCCAAGCAGTTTTCAAGATTTCCCAGTTTTAATATAGTAAGATTTCACCCGTCACTTGTCAGTCGAAAATACAACTAAAATTTACTTGTCTCCTCTTTATGATCCTTCGGTTTAGCTCATTCATAATGGTATGACAACAAGAATATAACTATGTATGTGACTTGATAACTTTAACACGAAGCTATGCACTTCTTTATGTGCAACAGAAGTTATTGAATTTATTACGTACAATAAGTCCAGAACCAATTTTGTACAGCACAAATCGGGGGTGCAGTCTGTGTTCTGTTCAGCATTCAAAGCCTCTATAACTTACTTTTGACATTAGTATACAACTGCTTTCATATTTATTTATACATATACTATAAATCACCTTATCACCTAATAACAATTCCATAAATATTTTGTGTATAACAGAAAAAATATTTTGAAAATAAATATTTTTGAAACAGAAAAATAAAAAATATTTAGATTATAATAAAATGTTACGCAACTATGAAACATAAGTTATTAACATGTCTAGATCGACAAAAATTTGGTTTGATATGCTACCCACATGATCTCACCAGATATGCTAAAATTACATGAGGCCAATACGAACTAAATAATTTTCTTTTGAGCATACCTTACTCATGATTCCTGAATCAAGCATCCAATCAGTTGGAATTTTACAATATTGATAAGATGACATGACGGTGTTTCGCAACTTGATCAGCTTTTGAATGCTACGCTCCGACCTTATACCATGAGACAAGGGGACAGTCAATTGTTTGTATGGATGATTCTCAAGATAACAAAACATAATTCTATTTAGAACACTACTTGTCTAATAAGCCGGTCATCTTCTTCAAGGCAGCCTCACATGGAATGTTAATGTCATCCTCATACAAAGCAATCTCTCTTTCCATATGTTCAAGGGCACGATATTCAACAGCAGCTTCTCGCATGGCATCAGCTTTTCTCTCAGGCCACTTAAAATGCTTTAAGACAGCCTGCTCGTCAGCCTGTACAAGAAGATATATCATACAGAAAAGATATTTGAGAAGGACTCGTTAATCAGCCTTTGAATCCCAATAAATTAGGAAAAGAAAATATAATGCAGATCTCTACCCCCAATCTGTCGGACAAAGTTGTCCCAATAATTTACATGGAGCTCTTATGTATTTAAATATTTATTGCAAAGACAATACACAGGCTCCACACGTTTTCATTTGGTCGCCCGGTTGGATAAGGGCCTAGGGTTTTGAAGAGATTATTTTGACTTTAGAAAAACAGGCAGTTGTGTGCCAAAACTAGCTACCTACATGGGAACATTGGGAAGCATTTCTTATTGTACTTTCCAATTGTGTTCGACCCATAACATCCATGTAAAATTAATAACACTACAAAGAAACTGGAATATCACATAAAAGGCCCATTTCTGTCGTCACCCAAAACCTCCATGAGAAAAAACCAACAATAGATTAGTATTCATAATGAACATTGCATAACACGCATTTTAGCTTTTGGACTTTAACTGCAAATAGAGATGATAAACAAACTTCACTAAAAAATTTATGTTTCCTAGGAGAACAGTGTCTCTAAGATTACAAGGTTTTCTATGTCATCTTCACACATGGCACTTCAGTTCCTCTCCGTATAACCACGGAGATGACAATAGCTAACCTGATATAAAGCTTATTTGAACAGCATTAAACTGATGTTAGGGCAATAAATTGTAATGGAATGGTGAGCATGATTCAACTCCATGATAACAGTGCATATGTAAGGTCTAGAGTTCACCCGACAACGTGAAAAGGGGACATCTGCATTTATTAAGCATCTTTTTGCAAAGAGATTTACTATGTATTGGGTGGTTATCTTTGCTACCACAATGTGATGGTTTCTTAGCACTGGTAAAGCGAAGAGTCACCCGGGGAAGCTGCAGAACTGACTGAGACAATTAACCTGTTGTTATGTGGACTACCCTAGGTTTTATTCACTAAATAATCTGCATAGTTTCACCGTCTATGGCTAGTAGAAACCTTCAAATTTCAGTTTGTATATTGAGTGGCCAGAAGACGATTAGATGCAAAAGGAAGGATGCTTACCAATGAGGAGAGTTGTTCATCAAGCGAATCTACAAATTTGAGAACGTCTTCCATATCTGTATAAGCAGCAGAGAGCACCTTATCAATAAGGCCATTGATAAAGTCTCCTTTTGTTTCAATGTCTGCTTTTATCTGGTAAAGATAATAAAAATTTTGTATACAGCATCAATCTGAACTGAAGAAGACTCGAGAAAAGAAAATGAAGGGAAATAGTGCTAAAATATGGAATGCTTACAGCTAATAGATGAGCTGAACGGTTTTGAATTTCTCCAACAATGCTGCTGTGTGCAGTAATAGCAGACAGCGTATGCAGTTTCCCTAACCTGAGAGAATCTTGCCTCCCATCTTTCTTTGTTAATGAGTGATAAATTTGTACAAGCTGTGGAGCTTTATGAGCAATAACTGCTCCAGAGGAGGACCGAGGAGGGAGGGGTGGAGGTGGAGGTGGTGGAAATGACATGGAGAGTGGAGCATTGCCCTCTAAATCTGCAACTTTTTGTTTTGAATGTTTAGGTGGTCGTGCTGATATTTTAACAGTGCTTGTCTCATTAATTGCATCTCCTTCTACAGAAGAAATTTCTAATTTGTTGCTAATGGGTTTCTGAACGACTTTTAAATGAGGGATCTGAGACTCTCCAATTGAATGTTTCTTCTCCCAAAACACAAAAATCACAAGTTTAAAAGATAGATTGGTATCGAATTGAAAGTTTTAATCCTGAAGCATATATAATTATAAAGAAATAAACCTCACAGATACCTGAACTTGGTAATTGTTGGAAAGAGCCTTTATCTTTGATACGGCAGTGGCGAGATCCAGGGATAGCTTGTTGTTTTGAGACTGCAACTCCACATTCAAGCATTGAGACCTCTCCAACTCAACCTTCAAGGCCGAGACTTGGGTCTGCAAATCTTTAATCAAATTCTCACTCAAGTATAACTTCTCCTGCAACTCACTCTTCTTCCCATTAGGTTCATTAACAATAGCTCCGGAAATGGTACCGGAAAGCCGTTGCCGATGAGGCCTAGCGAATTGCTCGACGACCGGGCGGCTCCCAAGGCGAGTCACAACTCTAACCTGCTCAATATCCCTAAGCTTTGGAGAAGTAACCACTTCCTCTCCAGATTTAAGTGGATTGGAGTAGAGAGATCTCCTGGTATTGGAATTTTCTTTCTTTAAATCTGGAGTTGCAGAGTAGCGTCTTGATTTACGAGAAGGCGATGTTGAGAGGATGTTAACTCTAAGAGGGTCTGGTTTGGGAGAATCGCTGGGTTTGGGAGAAGCTCTGAGGCGGGAAGGGATGGTAGAGTGAGACGCAGCTTTGACTGGTAAATGTTGCTTCATGGTTCCCAACCTCCTTTGAGACTGCATAGAGTATAGATTAATGGAGCAGAACGGAATTGATTCAGGAAGTGAGCTTTATGGGGGGGGNGGGGGGGGGGGGGGGGAATATACGGATGAGGGTTGCAGAAGAAGAAGAAGCAATCGATTCACATTATCAAGACACGATTCAACAACCATATGACAATTAAAAGAGGGTATTTCGAATTACATTCAATGGAGCCGAACCAAAACAGAGAATACAGTAATAGACAGACAGCTTAGGAACTTTAGGTGAGCTTGAAGAGCCAACCCCGAGGTGTTAACTAGGATTTACAATCGGTCAACTAATTGTTCCTAATAGTGATCATTGCCCTTCTTTCCTTTTCTTTATAATGCTTTCTGTAGACTGTAATGGTCGTTGGCTTAAATTAAGTCAAATTTATAACTTCATATAATCAATGAAAACGATTGCCAGCCATCCATTCATATAGAATTACCGAATTGAAAATTTGAAAATAGAGCAGTAATATGATATGATGTCTTCTTAATTGAGGCGTAAGGACTAATCATTTATGATTACCCAATTGGAATCGGAACATTATTACTGTCTTCTTCACTTGTCTTTGTCTTTAAATCAATCAGCACTCAGCACTCAGCACTCAGCGATTGCCACTTACCAAAGCTTTCATCTTCTAATCACGGGAAACCCATGCGTGAAAGGTAAGATTTTTACAAAAATAATAATAGATTTTATGAAAAATCAATCCGTAATCATATGAAGAAAGAAAGAGTTTAAGATTACTCTTGCCAGTATAGTACTTGTAAGATTTGGTGTTTGTTAATTTCTAACGGCAGAAGAGCAATCTCCCCGTGACTCTCTCCAGAGAAATGGGGACCAGCTAAGAATCAATATAAGCATGATTAATACATTGGCGTTCATGACATTTAGTATAGTTATTTCAATTTGATGGCGGAATATTTTGATTTTTGTTTTTCGTTTATTTTTTATAATATGTCTTTTTTTAGATTCTATTGATTTTTTTCTTTATATTTCTTTTGTTGACTATTTTGTCTTATTTTAATAATATGTTAGGTTAAATTAAATGATGAGGGTACTATAGAAGTGTCAGTCTAATTGAGATATTCTAGTACATCTACTGATTTTATCACCAACAATTTTTCTGAAAAAAATTCAATTTTCATATGCATCCACTTCTTTCTAATCTATTATTGATTAAAAGTAGAAAAGGGCGATTCATTGTTACACAAGCATAGACTAGTCATTCTAAAGCATTAGTTATGGTGTAAAACATGGTATCAATATATAGGTATTCCTAAATTAGTCCTAAATTAGTAAACATGATTAATACAAGCATCGGGTAAATTAGTAAAAACATGATTAATACAAGCATAGAGTAAATTAGAAAACATGATTAATACCAGCACAAGTAAATTAGTAATAAACCATTCAACGTTACTCGTAATTAAGTTTTGCTGACAAAAAAAATCAGAATCGTTAAATTTTAAACTAACACTTATATAATACGTAATACTCAAATTACACCTCGTTTTATTCTATTTTTTAAAACGTTAAAACTTATTTTTATTAATATTTAAACTAGAATTTATTTATATCTAAACAAATATGGGTCGAGATCCTATTAGTTATAGGATAACATTGTTTTTTCAAATCTAAATTAACGATTTTTTTTATAAAATATGCTTATTGTCATTTTTTAAATTAAAGTGATTATGCGTCATGAAGTAAATTATAATAAACGATTACTTTTGGTCACAATGGTAAACTTCCAAATTTCCAATTCAAAAGTGTCCAACCTTAGCTATAAGCCTTTAAGAAAACCTTAGCTATAAGCCTATAATGTCATAGCGAGAAATGATTGAAAATACTGGTCATGATTTGAGTCTTATATTATAATAATTTGTTACATTGATTTAAAGCTAAACATTCCTAATTTATTGAATATGAAAATCAAAAAATTTATTTTATTTTATTTATTTTTAAATTAAATTAGAAAAAATTTTAATCATTTATATTTTAATCCGATGTGCACATCAAAAGGAAGGATGTGGGCAGTAGATAGAATAATTTATCGCTTGAGAGACTCTGAGACGGACTGGTGGTGTTTTTGTAGCTGTTTTGCTTAGTACTTGTAGGCCGTAGCCGTAGCGACAGGTTCAAAGAAAACAGTTTTCGACAGTGCCAAGAAGAAGGATGAGGAAGCTGAGATGGGCGATGGACGGAGGAGGGTTTTGGGACTTAGACGTGTCGACACCCAGGACACTCGACGGTTTGGCTCGGCCAGTTCCAGGTGACCCACTTCCCTTGGGATTGTCCAGAGGCACCAGGCTTTCCAGGCCCAATCAGATCGACTTCTTCCAGCGCTTCATGGCCTCTCCCTTTGTCCCCTCCTATTCTCCCTCCCGTGGTTTTCTTCTCGAACGGGTTCTCACCCTTCCCTTTGGCGATTCTGGGTAATTGCTCCCCATTCTCTTACCTCCCCTCCCTCTTATTCAAACAAATTATATCTTGGTTCCCCATTTTTCTAACATTTTCTGTCTATTTTTATGATTTGAGTATCTCTTTGACTATAGTTATGCTGTCAAAAAACTTCACGAGAGCTTAGCTTAATTGTTGCAGTTTCTCAAATTGTTGAACTTTATATATGCTGTCTACTTTTTATATATATTAACTGATTTATGGTTCAAAAGCTATGCAGGTTTGCTTCTTTATTAGGTCAGTTCAATTTGCAGAAATTCGTGAGCTCTGTTCAGGGTAGAGAGGAGTCAAATGAGTCAACATTCTCGTGGTTTAATAAGATTGGGAGACATCTACGTGATCAATCCTTATATGCTCTTGGTCTCTCTTTTGATTTATTGTTAACTCCTGATGATAAATTCCTTGTTAGCCTAGACACATATGGTGACAATAGATTCCCTCGGAAAAAGGCTATTCTTCATCACAAGGCAAGAGTTGATCCACTTTCCCAATTGCTTATTACGGTCCCTATTTCTTGACATTACTTTCTATTTCCCTGTTTTTCTCTCTAAATTTCTCTTTACTGCATTGCGCATGTTCTTGAGGTTATTATTGATATGGACTTGTGTCTTCACTGCCTGCAGTTCCCAAATCATGATTTAACGGTGGAGGCACTTTCTCCGGGACTTTTCGTTGACAATAAGGGAAATTATTGGGATGTACCATTCTCAGTGGCCGTTGATCTTGCTTCTATTGCTTCTGACTCAGGTGCAAGTTATCACTTGTCTATGCACCACAATGCCGGGTCACCTTCACCATTTGAAGGTGAAACCGCCAGTGCAGCACCTGCTACTCTGCTTCCTGGTTTGTCCATTAAAAGTGCCTTCTCTTTTAAGAAAAATTTTGACTTCTGGAGAAGCAACGCTCAGAAGTTAAGGTTGGTACAACCGTATGACATATTTCTTTCCGATCCTCACATTTCGGCATCAGGAACTATTGGTAAGAAGATTCAGCTCTCTGAATTTCCCAGTACCTCTATTTTTTTCCTCATTTTCAAACTTTTGACTTCACTTGTGTGTGTGCATTTTTGCGTTAAAAGTAGGTGTGGTGGTCGGGCTTAATGTGCACTTTGAGGGGAAAATAGTGAAAATTAACCGTCTATGATAGCTTAAGTTGAGAGACTATCATACATCATTGTTGAGAGAGGAGTTGGCCAGAGAGCTTTTGTTTGCACTGTTATTTGCCCATATACTAGAAGTGTTAATTCTATCATGGTTTTAGATTTCTATTGTATTTGGAAACTGATCTGTATGTAATTCTCAGTATTTAATACTCAAACTGGCCATTTTTGCATCATACAGGTGCTGCAATGACTACTTGTTTTGGAGATAGTTCGGCCAGATCACAAGCACTCGATGATCCTCAGAAAATTGAAGGATTATATCTTCAAAGTCCGGGAATGAAGTCTGCCTTTCTAGCAGATATATTTGGTTCTGTGACATTTTCAGCCCAATATGGATACTTCCAGAGGTTTTTCCTAGATTTGACCCGCTTTCATACTCGCATGGATTTTCCTTCGGGTTCCAAATTCCTTTCAGGTGCTACGTGTGTAGTAGAAGATCTTTTCAACTTCCAACAACCAAAGGACAAAGCAATAAAAGCAATAATCCCCAATACTACTCTTTCTATTCAGCAACAGGTAGGTGAAGATTACTTATGTGATTTTGCAAAATAGTTGAATAAATGCATTTAACACTGAGATTTAAAATGTTATAATGGGCAGATTGCAGGACCAGTGAGTTTGAGAGTGGAAACAGGAGTTGGGTTTGAATTGAAAAACCAAGAATGGGGTGTAAAGCTGGAGCTGGATGAGACGGTAGTTGCTTTAGAATATGCTTTGCAGGTGCTTGGCTCGGCAAAAGCTATAGCATGGTATTCCCCAAAGCATAAGGAATTTATGGTAGAGCTACGTTTCTTTGAGACATAAAACCGACACAGATAGAGAGAGAGAGAGAGAGAGAGAGAGAGAGAGAGAGAGAGAATAGTGTAACTCTTTATTTATAGGCTGGGAAACTCATGTCTTAGACAAGGTTGTATTGAGAAGAATGAAATTCGTTTTGGGTAAGCAGAATTGGATTATTGATTCATGACTGGGTGCTACTGTTACTGCTACTGCTATACAATGTGTATTAAATTATTCATTGTATCAACCCAACCAAAATTCAGTTCCTATTTACATGTAATGTTTTACATTGTCTCTGTGGAAGGGAAACGGCTTAAATGATAATGGATGCAGTCTACCTCATCTCTTTGCGTCGAAACCCAATATTTATCCTCTCTCTCTCTCTCATCGCAAAACTCTAGTTAATGCTACATTGGTCAGTTTTTGAAAGGAATTTGGTACATTCATGAAGAATTTGGTGTTTCAGACTCGAGCTCATGAAGAATTTGGAAATTTCTCAATTTGATTGGATTCCATGGAAATAGAGTGCAGAATTTTTGCACGAAAAGAGAGACGATAATACGTACGACCACTGTGAAGCTAAATTACCTTACCGACTCGGGGTTATCTTGGAAACCTGAGTTGACACGTGGTTAATTAATTGAAGCCATTCCGCATTGTAAGGTTGCCACGTTGCACGACACCCGTCTTCTCCACTGCTTTCTCATCCCTCTCCTCTGCCTCTTCACTTCCTACATATAAATAAGTCCCAGCATTTACTTTGGAAAAAAACCATCCATCGATAGCTCTGTTCAGTTTCTTGTTCATTACGCTATTTCCTTCAAATTTTTTACGTTTTTTTTTCTTTGGAACATCCATTACTCTGTCTCTCTATTGTTTTTCAAAAAATATATTGGTCTGATATCCAATGGATTCAAAGACAGGTGGTTTAAAATGGGCAGTGGTTATGTTGGTGTTGATGGTGGCTATAAGTTGCGAAAGTAGTATGGTGGCGGGGCATAAGCCTTCAACAAATGAGGAAGCTCGAGAGGAAGATTTAATTAAGGGAAAGACTACGAAACAAGAATCCCATGATGATCGTAATAAGGCAACAACCGATACAGCAAAAGAATCTTCAGAGTCATGGGCAGAGTGGGCTAAGGAAAAACTTTCTGGTGGACTTGGAATCAATAAGCACGATGACGTCAAGCTTACTACTGATGAACAACCTCTAACAGACGCTGCAAAGAAGGCAAAAGACAAGCTTCAGCAAGTTGCTTCTGGTAAGTGTATACGGTTGTGCATAAAAAGTTGTACTTCCCATTTCTGTTAAAAAAATACAAAAAATGAATACATGGGTCTTCTTGAAATCCGGATTAACTGATTTTCAGTTGCTGGAATGAAAAAAAAATGGAACAGAGACAGGTGAATATAGTGAAGAGAAGGGAAGACAGATGAAGGATAATGCAGCGGAGAAGGCAAGACAGGCAAAGGAAGCAGCAAAGGAGAAGGCTTATGAAGTAACAGAAGAAGCTAAGGAGAAAGCGAGGGAGATGAAGGATGCAGCCACTCAAAAGGTGAAAGAAGCCAAAGAGGGAGTTTATGATGCTTCCGATGCAGCAAAGGAGAAGGTGTACGACTTGACTGGAGGGGTAAAAGAAAAGGGTGGTGTTGAGGAAACTAAGGAGAAAGCCAAGGAAGCAACAGAGGAAGCAAAAGAGAATACCTATGAGAAGGGGGAGGAAGCAACCCAAAAGGCGAGAGAGGCAAAGGAGAAAGCAAAGGAGAAAGCAGGGGAAGCAACCCAAAAGGCGAGAGAGGCAAAGGAGAAAGCTAAGGAGAAAGCAGGGGAAGCAAAAGAGAATGCCTATGAGAAGGGGGAGGAGGCAACCCAAGAGGCGAGGGAGATGAAAGAGAAAGAAGAGAAGAAAGCAAGAGAAACAGGGGAGGAAGGGAAGAAAAAGAAAGAAGAGGTGGAGGAACATACAAATTGGGCAAAGGAGAAGGCAAAAGAAGGGTATGAAGCAGCCAAAGGGAAAGTAGAGGAAGTAGTTGAATCAGCAAAGGATACGATGAAGCAGAAATCACAACGTATTAAGGAGGATCTTGTTGGTGGGGGTCGTGATGAGGAGCTGTGATTTATACGGCCTCTTAGCTACTTACACAATTGAGTGCTTTTGGTTGTGTTATATATGTAAATATGTAATACTAATAATTTACTTTTATGATTCTGTTGGTTTGGTTGCTATATGTGCAGGCGCAGCTTGATGGTGGTTGTTTTTGTAATGTTAATGGAGTGTTTTTCGAACTATCTATCTATGTTGTCTCATTACTTTTTTTAGTAAACAGAAGTGGTAGAGAAATGAAGTCAGCATAGGTGTGATGTCAAATATCATTGCCCATAATTAACAAGCACGAGGACTTCTCATACATATTGGAACGTTGAAGTTATTTGATGCTATTAGTCTTGAAAATGGAGGCTTTATATGTTGCATAGTATCAAAACCTAGTCGTATGTTAGATTCATTTTAACAGACATGTAAAGTTTATTTAGGTATGTGTTGTATATGGTATTAGTTCTATTTTAATATACATGTCATATAAGGTTGATTATTGTAGATTAATTTTTGTACATGAGCACTCCCATCTATTTTCTTTAGGAAGATGATATATAAAAGCAACCTGTATAAATTGGTAAACGTTTTAAGAGAGTGACTGTAGAACTTTTCAAAGTCAATGTAATGTTTTATTTATTTTTTACATTGATATTTATTGAAGTAGAATGAATTTGAATGTAATTGTAAAGAAAAGGTGAGCGTGTGAAATGAGATATGAGATGACCGTAACATAACGTATGCAAACGAAAGATTTCTAAAGAAAGGAATGAAAATGGAGAATGAAAATGGAGAGTGGTAGTTAAACATATTTAACTGAACATTAGTGTGTTTTTTTATATATTATTTAGTTAATTAGATTATGACGTTCTATATGATGAATTTGAGAATAAGAGAGAGAAAATAAATATAAGAGTATTAATTAGATATTAATATGATGTTTAGTCGATTGATACAAAAAAATAGTGATTTAACTAGAATAGAAAGTTCTAATGATCTAGATGTAACTCAAAAATACAGGCATTTGTGGATTCAATACGAAAATTGTTATGGATTAAATAATAAGAAATTTTTTAAATCTAAAATGAATATTTGTGGGATATTCCACACATCGTTGCATTGAAGTTGTAAGAGGAAAAAAGGATAAAAGAAGAGGGTAGTAAACGCACGTAGACGTTAATAGAATAGAAAGAAAAATCAATGACCCCTAAAACTACTTCTTACACACGCTATATAATAAGAGGCATTGACGGGCGCCAATATCCCATTAATTTCCCCACTCCGCCTGTTCCGCTGCTCTTCATATCTTCTTCTTCTTATTTTTCTTGAAACAGAGGAGGAAGGAGGCGGATGATCACTCAAGAACAAGCATCTATAATCATTAAGAAGAATAGAAGAGGAAGTTGAAGATCTATTCTAAGGAGAGGTGAGGGAATGCTAGTGGGAAAGTACGAGTTAGGAAGAACACTAGGGGAAGGTAGTTTCGGCAAAGTCAAATTGGCTAACAACATCGAAACTGGTCTTCCTTTTGCTGTTAAGATCATCCACAAGTCCAAAATCATTCACCTTCATTTCTCTCATCAGGTCAGCTCACCTCTTCTCTTTCATCCTCTTCTTTCTTTTTCTTCTTCCCTTCCAATCTAATCATCTGTCTGATTTTTTTTCTCAATTGAATTCCTCAATAAAATTATTCTCTCTTAAAAACCTCCTTAATCCCATCCTTGTTTTGGAAAATTTCGCATTTTTCCTTGTCAGATACGTCTTTTATTTACGTTTTATCTTTACCTTTTTAGCGTTTTCTAATGAGAATGAGAGAGAGATATAATCAGGGAGAGACGTGCAACTGAAGGTGCAACGATTGAGAGATTGAAAAAACTGAAGTACTATAAATTAATTGCAGATTAAGAGGGAAATAGGCACTCTGAAGCTTCTCAAACATCCTAACGTGGTTAGACTCTATGAGGTAACTCTCTGTATTTGACAAATTCATCCTCACCTCTTTTTTTCCCCTTAATAAACAAATTCATTTTAATTTCTAGACTTCTTTCAATATTTTCAATCATTGACTTGGATTAGCATGACAACACATCTTGATTCCCCCTATCCACCTTTCTAATTTCTATTTTTCCCATTTCTGGTGGTCCTTCCATTTTTTATTATTATTGTTCAATTAAAAAAAACTCCCACTGACCACATCCAATAGCTTTTAGCTTATTTTTATACGTAGGACCCCCTATAGCATCCTAACCTTTTTGTCATATATACTTGTTGAATGATTAAACTTTCTATATATATATATATATATATATATATATATATGTCCACGAACATGGCCTAATCTATTACATAATGACAAACAACCCAATTGCACTAAAGCTGCTTATTTTTAAGATGCTGCCTTGCATTTGAAAAACTCCCACTTGACTCATTATATGTATCTATAAGATTCAACGTCATATATACATGACCTTCCCTTTAGATGCAAATTTAGTCTAACTAGGCTTATTAATTTGTAACAATGATTGTGGATGTAGGTGTTAGCCAGTAAAACCAAGATTTATATGGTCCTGGAATGTGTAACTGGCGGTGAATTATTTGATATAATAGTAAGCTTCTACCTTTTGCTATTTGTCTGTCTCTCTAATTGAAGAGACTGCACTCAATGCAGTCTAGTATGTATGCATGATGAAATAAAAAAAATGTCTTAATTTTTGTGTTGAATAAAAAAATAATCAGGAATCCAAAGGGAAACTGACAGAAGGCCATGGCAGGAAGCTTTTCCAACAATTAATTGACGGCGTGAGCTACTGCCACAGTAAAGGTGTTTTCCACAGAGACCTCAAGGTAAAAAAGATATCTCTACTTCATCCCTCCGGGTTAATATTTTTGTTTACACCGCTAGCTAATTGATATATACATATAATGCAGTTAGAGAACGTACTTGTTGATTCTGAGGGGAATATAAAGATATCTGATTTTGGGCTCAGCGCTTTACCTCAGCATTTAAGGGTACAGAACGAGACCACACCTTGAAAATTAGCTTTTTTTTTTCTTTTTAAATTCAATAATCTAAACCAAAACAATATCAGGATGACGGGTTGCTGCACACAACTTGTGGAAGTCCCAACTACGTTGCACCAGAGATACTTGCTAATAGAGGATATGATGGTTCCACTTCAGATATATGGTCATGTGGTGTTATTTTGTACGTAATGCTTACTGGTTCGCTTCCTTTCGATGATCGAAACCTAGCCGTTCTTTATCAAAAGGTATCTCGTCAACTGTATTTTCATTTGTGTACCCTCTTCTCGTCTTTGCTTCTGTAATCTGATTGAGAGTTTTCCAGATCTTAAAGGGGGAAGCTCATATACCCAAATGGTTATCCCCAGCCGCCCAACTCTTGATAAGGAGGATTCTTGACCCAAATCCTAATTCGCGGATAACTATGGCTGCCATTAAAGAAGATGAATGGTTTATGAAGGACTACATCCCTTCTTTTCCCATTGATGAAGAAGATGATGACATTTACATTGACGATGAATCCATTTCAACTCATGAATTGGTATTTATATGCCAACTTTCTTTTTGTCCAACCCATCTTGTTGTTTGTAGTATGCACGTTATTCTTATTTCCTGCTTTGTGCTTCTGAATTGCCATCTGAATTAAGAATATTGTCATTAAAAAATTTCTTGGAATAGCCATCTGAAGGGGAAAATAGTCCTTCAGAATCTCCCATTCTCATCAATGCGTTTCAGTTAATTGGAATGTCCTCATGTCTGGATCTCTCTGGCTTCTTTGAGAAAGAGGTGAGACTTGAGAGCTATAATTTATAAAGAAGTTCCATAGCAGATTTTAATTCCGCTAGTTCGACCTTCTGTTTTGAATCTATGAATTATAGGACGTTTCTGAGAGGAAGATCAGATTTACATCCAGTCATTCTTCTGCCAAAGATCTGCATGAGAGGATTGAGGATATTGTAAAAGAGATGGGGTTTCGTGTCCAGAAGAAAAATGGAAAGGTAACTATTTTTTCTGCCTTTTTTTCTTTTTTCTAACCGAAGAATATAACAGTGTGTATTCTATCTCCAAAGTTCTTCTTTCATTTGTTAAAGAAGTGATTTCGTAGCAATATGATACTCACAATCATAAAACAATCAAACAACATTATCTCCAAGCTAACATTTAAGATGTAAAGCCACAATCGATACTCGATAGGCATGGTTATTGTTTAAACGATGCCAAGTTTTATTTTTATTGCATGGTTATTGTTTAAACGATGCCAAGTTTTATTTTTATTGCACTTAGACGGAGTGTAGCTATGTGATATCTTTGCATGCATTTTCAGTTGAAGGTGGTGCAAGAACACAAGTCCCAGAAAAGTACGGCGAGTTTCTCAGCTGCAGCTGAAGTAAGTTCCATTGAAATTTTTTTTAAGGCAAACGGGCATTGGATAACTGATGACTTCGTCAAGATGTTGTCCTTGCTTATCTCCATTTAATTGCTTGCAGGTCTTTGAGGTAGGTCCATCATTGTATGTAGTAGAATTAAGTAAGTCAAGTGGAGATCCATCAGTTTATAGGCAGGTATGTTATGAAAGTTCTGCAGAGTCTGATTGTGGGTGTTTGTGTGCATATCTTACGTCTATATGATGACATTCAGTCAAACTAAATGCAAACGCAGCTTTATGAGAAGTTATCGAGTGATTTGGCTGTGCCCTCAAGCCAAGAACCGTTGACACCGACACACAAGTGTGAAGACCAGCCGTTGTAAGGGCTAAAGCTACTATTGATTAAAGACAAGGAGAGATATATAGATATGATGTAATTGTACATTTTCATTCTTCTTTATGTAAATACCATGCACATACAATGTCATGTCATGGAAGAATCCCATGGGAAGCATCAATTTTTGGCAATCTTCAAGACTGCCAAACTTTTTTTGAGTTACTTGTATCTCTATCCTACGTGTAAATTAAGACTGTTTTCCTCCACAAAATCCTACATGTGTAAAATATATACTTGTATTTACATGGATAGATAACAGGGTATGCAGTGATATTCTTCTCATCCTCCAACGAGATGCATGCAACTCTAACCAACAAGTCTATTGACAAGCTCTTTGCTGTATACCTGAATTAAACCACTTGCATCTGAAGTTTGCAGCTTCTGATTCAGTATGCTCTTGTACTGCTCATCTTTGTCCTCTAAATTTCGCATGAATTCAATCTACAGAAACAAATTATGACATCATAAATAGAGACGCCAACAAGACGTTTAAGTTTCTCCATGGGGATTGATGACAGGCTTCACATCCTGAAATCGCAAACACCTACAAACTTGGCTAACACCAATCGAACCTCTTACCAATTCTTATATTTGAAGTAATATGATATCTTCATTCCAAAATTTAGACTTGCCACCATGTTATAAGACCGTATCATTAAGCATATCTAACCTACATATTGTGGTAGCCAAAATCATTAAGTTCTGTTCCTAAGGTTACAACAGGGGAAATTATCAAGCCAGCTATGATTATTTCCGATCAGAATGAGCTTGCCAGGCAGTCAATTAATGTAAAATGCAAACGATCAAATAACAACAAAATTAAATAAAGAAAAGGCCCACCTGCTTTTGAAACAAGTCGAATTCATCAGAGCTAAGGGAACCATCACTGTTTGAATCAAGCAGCTGCATCATCTCCTGTGCATCTTCTCCTGGGGCGCCAAGCTCTTCCATAACTTCCATAAGCTCCTCAATGCTGATCCTACCATCACCATTCTTGTCAAGAAGGCGGAAAACCCTACTTCTTTGGTCAGTCGGAACTCCTTTATGATTAGAAGAAGGAAGATCTTTAAGCCGCAGAGCAGCAAGTTCAGCTGCAGCCATCATTATGGCCTTGAGCCGCTTTGCCTAAGCATCAACAAAAAACTGCGTCAGCTTTAATTGTACATGGTTGTTTTTTAAAGCTTCACATAAGTGCTAGCATTTTCAACCACAAAAGAGAGAACATACTTCTTCTGGATCTTTGAGACCACCCTTGTACAGTGAATGGGATGCTGATCCTGCAGCTGCCAGCATGTCCATCTCCGTCGTGCGTATTTGTATTTCCATTAATGGTCTAGTCCTACCATTGTCACTCACATCCACTGCCATGTGTAAGCTCCTATATCCATTTGCTTTGGGGCTTGAAATATAGTCTTTTGTCCTGTGAGCCATTTCTTTCCACAGAGATCGAATAATTTCACGTGTTCGGTAGCAAGCGCTTTCACCCACTCCTCCTGACATTTCTGCTTCGGCTTTGGGCTTCAATATGACGCGTAAGCCAAGGACATCATTAACTTCTTCTGGCTTTCGGCCATCTTTCAACAGTTTTTTCATCGTACTATAACGGCTTTTATAGCGACCTTTGACGGAAATATTGTCAACCATGTCTGCCAATAAGGGATCAGTATTTAAGGATTGAAACAGTTGGTCTTTGTATGTATCAATCAAAGGTTTACTTCCTGTCTCGTGGCTCCTTAACCATGTATCAACATAAAGGTATGAATAAGGAAACAAATAACGAAATGAAAGATCCTCCAGTTCCAGGGACAAAAGGTTGGCTCCCACTGCATGCGCTAATGGAGCATGTATCTTCATAACCTCAAGAGAAAGCGTCTGTTGTTGGTATCTTGGCAGATAATCCAGATGCCTCATCATATCAAGTTTCAAGGCCAGGTCTAAAATCACAGCCCTAATGTCATAATATGTCAAGCAAAACTTTCTTAAAGCAGCAGCAGTATCATCATCTAAAACATCGACTGTCGAAGGAATTTGCTTCATACGTAGACTTTCATGCAACAGATAAGCGGTACCAGTGCCTATTTGATTTCTTACTTCATGTATGGATATCAGACCTGCCTCCATGACTTCTCTTAGAATGCCAGCCGAAATAACTTCTGCATCCATCTGCAATCACATTAACTAAAATACCTGTTCACAACTAAAGAAACTATAATAACAAGAATGATAAATGAATCGTACAAGAGAAAATAATCATGACAAGAATAGATGGCGATGAAGGTTAACACATCCACACCCACAAATGGGTTCGAGTCACCCTCACCCCTGCTCACTCCCCTAATTGTAGAAGAATTAGTAACTTTGTCCAAATAAAAAAATTCAAATAAAATAAACCTTAAAATCATAGAAAATAAGTTATTAAAACCATGTCTGAAAAACATGGATGCTGAAAATTACATTACTTCATAAGCAAGCCACGAGTCTACCCATCTAGACAAAAAGATATGGCTGAAATAATCGGTTTCGAAATAGGAGGAATGGGGACCATAAAAAGAAAATATGCAACAAAAGGATTCTGCTCCGATTCCATCCCTTCGCCAGCCAATTCCACTTAATACCTCTACAAGGAACGGCTATAAGTATAGTATATGGCATTACATCCAAGAAAAAGTACATATCATTTGCATAATTAATTCATCACATAGCTATAAAAAGGAAGAGCTAATTAGAAATGCAATAGTTAGATACTAGAAAACCGGAAAGGGCCCCCCGATGTCATAAAAATGAGAGAAACTTAAGAGCAGCAAAAGGAGTAGGTTAGTTACTAATTAATAGGAGGTCTAGTAGTTGATGGGCAGCAGAGGAGAACCTGAAGATCGGCCAGAACAAGGGCCAAAGACAGTGCTTTAGATAGAGGAGAGCGTCCATCTGGAGAAAGAGGCAAGGTCTGCAAGACTGGAATAGAGAGCTTCAGAGACTTGAAGAGAATGTGAGAGGAACTGGTGGACAAGACGTTCATTCTCTCAGTAAGCTCGTTAAAGGCACCCACCAGCTCCACCACCATCTTGCCTCCAGCTTGCTCAAGAGCCGTCGTAGATTTAGATGGAGCATCTGAGGTCGCCAACGCTCTAATATCGAAAAGTCCAAATCCGGAGAGGGATGTGTGGCGACTGTGCTTGTCATGAAGGCAGATGCGTAGAGGATGGGACCTGGAGAAGCAAAGTTTATGAAGAGGGATTGGATGATGGAGGAGGTGAAAATCCCGAAAGCTGTAGAGGAATAGCTCCATTTTTTTTAGAGACACTAGGCAGAAGGACCGTGAGACGAATCAGATCGACGGGGAAAGAGAGAGACGATGATGATTCTGGTGTGATTGTATGTGGCCAACAGGTAAACACGTATGATTTGTTCTCAGATATGTGTTTTCCTAATCATTATGTTCTCGGGTCACTCTCTCATACCGTTAGGTGTGTAACGGAATGAATGCAATATATTTTATCTATCAAATATCAATAATTAGATCAGGTCAAAACAATCTCAACGGCTGATCATAAAAGGAGGGAAAATGTAATCTATCGGAGACAGGTTAATTAAGCTTCCAAAGGAAGCTTCATCTTCTTCGTGGAAAGCTTCAGTTGGAAGTTTAAACTAAAAAAAAATTATCAAGCTCTCTCTCTCCGATAAGAAGTTCGTCTTCCTAGTTCTCGCTCGTCGTCGTTGCTTTTCCTCCGTCGTCGGCTCTCTCTCTCTCTTCTTCAAGAAGTTCGTCTTCCCAACTCTAGCTCATCGTTGTTGCTTTTCCTCTGTCGTCGGCTCTCTCACTCTCTCAGTCTTCAATTGGTGCCATCTCTCTCTCTCTCTCTCTCTCTCTCAGCTTAAGGCACTAATGTCTGTTTTCTAATTCGCATGTATATTTTTTAAGCATAAATTGGAAATAGTTTAGTTTTGTTGAATTGAATTAGTAGTAGTTGGTTTTTGGTTTACACTCGTTGATATGCACCTGCCTTTGAAGTTCAATAAAAATGACAGTAACAATTAACAAATATCTGAATTTCATTTACTTCTAGGTAGCTGCCATTTCACAATCTAATTAAATTGATCAATAAGTGCAACTAATTACTTCATAATTATTCTATGAAGTGACACTAAAGCGAAGATGGGAGAAGATATTTGTGGGGGTGAAGGTTGAGGTAGAGAGAGAAGGTGTGAGAGTTGGTGAGGGAGAGGAAGTGTTTGATGAGAGAAATTTAGGGGGGTGGGATGGTATGGTTTAGGAGTTATAGTAATGAGGGTGTAGAGACAGTTGTGGGTTTTGGTTTAGCATTGGTAGAGAGAATAAAACGGGAGGAAAAGAGGGTGGGCTGGGTTGGTGGGGATGAGAGGAAAGTGAGAGTTGAGAGAGAAGAGGTGATTGGCGGAGTCAGTGAGTGGAGAAATTTTGGTTGCTATTTGTTGGTAGAGAGGTTTGTAGTGAAAAGAATGGATGAGCGTTTGGTTTTTACCTATGATTTTAGACATTCTCATCAAATTAGAAGTAAAAGCGAGTAAGTATTAGTAAAATTTGATTATACTAACATGTATTTCAGATGGTTAACACAAATGTGAACGCGAATACGGCACAAAACGATTTCTTTGCATACTTGTAAGTAATTAATGACATCATCAATTTAATGTTACATATTTTCATATAAATTGTTGCAATGTTAATGTGGTTGTTAAAAATAAAAACAGTGCGAAAGAATGTGCTAAAATGAGGGCGGCAGGTGAAAACATTAGTGGTCATGAAGTAAGTATGTTTAAACAAACATTACATCATAACATGGAGTTGATAAATTTTGATTGTAATTTAACTGAGTTTGTGATATGTAGACACGAAAAGATCTAGCTTTAAAGTGGAATAGTATGACGAAGGAAGCGAAACTCAATTATTTGAAGAAAAAAGAAATCAATGCCATTGAAAGCGGAGCGGAACAACCCGGACCTAGTTATCCGAGAAGGCCTGCCTTTAAACATAAGTTGCTCACACGATGTACACGAAAAGATCCACAAATTTCTGTTAGTGGAAGTGGAAAGTGGTCGTGGAGATGAGATTTGGAGGGTTATTGGATATTAAATGCGAGAAGTTGAAGAGGAATTTCTTGCAGCAGCTATTAGGTTACCTCCATCCAGCCACCTGCACGTTGAATGCCCATGGGTCGACATTCAAAGCGATCGTAGATGATGTGACTTCTATACTGGGCATCTTTGACGATGGTGAGAAGATCAAATTCGATGGTGATGTGAATGGGAGAGAGAGAAAAAGAATTATTCTTTTGTACGTATTTGGTGAACCCCACTACTAATTGGTGAACCCCTCCAAGAATTATTTTTTTTGTACGTATTTGGTGAATCCCACTACGTAATTGGTGAACTCCTCCAAGAATTATTCTTTCATACGTATTTGGTGAACTCCATTACGTAATTAGTGAACCCCTCAAAAAATTATTTTTTGTAAGTAATTGATGAACTCCACTACATAATTGGTGAACCACACTACGTAATTGATGAACCTCATTACATAATTGTTGAACCCCTCCAAGAATTATTCTTTTGTACGTATTTGGTGAACCCCACTACGAATTGGTGAACTCCTCCATGAATTATTGTTTTGTACGTAATTGGTGAACCCCACTACCTAATTGGTGAATTCCACTACGTATTTGGTGAACCCTAAAAAACTAAAAAGTAATAATAATAATAATAATAAAACATGCTACCTGCTAGGCTTTGTGTGGTCCATATTACTCCAAATACAATCTAAGGGCAACAATAACCCAGCATTCATGCCGTGAAATAATTCACAGCATGATAAAGTTTTCCTATGTTCTCATATATGCTTTTTGAATCTCATAAGTAATCTATAAATAGATTAAGTGTATTGTCAATTATTTTATTGAGTATTTCACAGTCTAATTTAACGAGTAATATAACATTAATCTATATGTAGTTGATATATTATTTAGGAAGTGTTTTTTAGTATTTATGACTAAAATTACTGTTATATTTTAAAATAATAATATTTTAATTCATAATTATGTGTCATGTAGAAATATTTTAAAAAATATTAGAGGAGGTGTTTCTTGTATAATTATTTTCATATACCCAGATGTGTTTCTTATATAAGTCTTTTCATATACCAAAACGTGTTTCAAACAATAACATTTATTTTACATGTGATTTGAAGTATAATTTTTTAATGTATTAGTATCAAACTTACTCTTAATTAGTTAAAACCGCCTAGATTACACAAACGAAGGGAATTCCAACATGAGGGGGGTCCGAGTCCATAATCTATGATGTGATAGATAATAATTAATGATTGTTATGTTTGATATATGTTAACTTCTATTGTAAATTTGTGTAAATAACAAGAAGTTACGTAAATGCCATTTTAATTAGATATTACCTAAAAAAATATTTTGAAGTTCAATTTTGACATTAATTTTTTTCCTTAATATTTAAATAAATTAATTATTCTAAACTAAATTTACAAAATATTTTTAATCAAATTAGTGAAATAAGAGAATAATAAAAAATATATTTCATGTGCAAATTTTAATTAATATTTAAATAAATTAACATTGCCAAACTCAACTTTAATTTTAATAAATTAATAAAACGAATTTAGTTAATATTAAAATAACTTAATAATGTTGGATTCCATTTAAAAAATAATTGTAATTAAATTAATAAAATAAGATACATAATAAAAAAATATTTTCACGTGAAATTTTAATATTAGTTTTAATAATTTTATTAATATTTACATAAATTAATAATGTTAAACTAACTAATAATAGTTAAATTTAATTAAATTAAAAAACTGAGAGAGAAAGTGTGAGAAAAAAATATTTCAATGAGGGTGTGGAAGTAATTTTGTTTGATAGGATTGCTTCCATTTTATTCTACAATTCAATTGCTTTAAAGAATTACAAATTAGGATTGCATGAAAATTAGGATTACAGCTTTATTTAAGAATTAACTCAAACAAATATCGTAATTCAATTATAAAATGATTAGAAAGAAGCATAGTGTGAAAGAAACAGGACCTCAAATATAAGCGGTAATTACATTATCTTCTCCAAATGAGATATTTGGCAAAGATAATGGTCAATGCGCGTTACCAATTTGAAGTGAATTAAAGAAGATTTTAAAGTTGAAAATGTGGCTTTGTTTTAGAGTAAAGTTAGTAAGTTAACCCTTCGTTATTTTACAACAATTCTAGACCGATCAAGTTATAGGCTAAGTCTTAATTGATCAAATAATATGATGTTTAATCACTCAATAAAATAATTTATCACATTTTTATGATTAACTGATAATTGATTAATATATTATTTGATCAATTAAAATTTAGTTGACTAACTTAGTTAGAATTTTCATTTGTTTTCATTTTAATTGTTTTTAAATGAGAGCCCAAATGGGTTATATGTAAATATATACCCTTTACCACTTTTATTTGTAAATATGTACCCAATTTTTAAATATAGAAATCTATATCTTTGGCCTACAAATCAAATTAAAGAAGCTATTCATTTCTCTTCTCAATGCAACTATCAAATCAACACTCATTTCTCCATTTTTGACTTCATGTATATTCATCTTGCCCTTTGCTTTCTCTTGTCTTGCTTATTCTCTCTTCTCCAACAAAGTTTGCTACATGAGTCGTGTGTCTTCTTCTTCTTCTTCTTCTTCTTCTTCTTCTTCTTCTTCTTCTTCTTCTACAATGAGACCCATTATTCTTCTTCAACGAGACTCATTCTTCTTCTTCTTCTTCTTCAGCGAGACAAACCGATTATTTTTCTTCTTCTTCGGGTACTCATTCTTCTCCTTTTTTACGCAGAAAAAGGCTTAAGTAATTACCTGGTTGCTTATTGGTAGAATAAAAATAACTACTTGAAGGGTTTAAGTAGTTATGAAAACCTACTTTAACTCTTCAAGTAGTCAACTGGTCTCTGATTTGCTGACTGGTGGAATAAAAATAACTATTTGAATGATTCAAGTAGTCATAAACAACTACTCGAACCCTTCAAGTCTTCAAATCCACGCCGACATTGTTGGTGATTGTTTGTGCTGAAAAAAAATATACATGGAGGCTACAAGCTATTAAGGTGCAATTTTTAGAGTACCTTAAAATAACAAAGTTCATGAAATACTCATACGTGATCTTTTGACATCTTACAATATGATCATCGACAAGCAACAAACTTATTGGTCGATCATTGCATTGACGTTAGTTTGAGGTTCACCTGAAAGTTCTTATATAAGACTCCATATAAGTTCTTATTGTAGGTATATTTATGGAAGTTGAGTAGTTGTAAGATATATCAAAATTTTGTATATGGTTAATTGTGATTCCCCGTTTCTCATATGTACCTTTTTACAAGGTTTAAAACAATCCAGTTAACCTTCTCTCTCATTTATTTCAATTATTTTAATTGGAAAAATTTAATTTGGTACAACTACAATCTCCATATGTGCTTGCATTAAGTATACAATGAGTTTACACATACATATATCAATCACTACATACCGATTAATACTATAATTGATCATACTTGCCACTAATAATGGCCACAATTATAAAGGCAAAACATAAAATGCAAACATGGAAAAAAAATTCAATGTGCCCGTCCAACTCTCTAATGTTTGAACCATTATATCCACGTGCTGGAGCTCGTCCTTAAGTTCTTTTAAATTATTGTTCTTGCTACTAGCTTCATTCACTTCATCAAGAGGGTTGCACCATCCAAAATACTCACATTTGTTCTCCAAGCAACAATAATATAGCCTACTTTTATTTCGATTCGACTTTGATATTTCAGTAGCCCTTCTTCCGCAAGCATATATTTTGTTAACAAATTATCAATCCTCCATATGCAAAATCATGGGCATTAGAACTTGACATATTATACCTACACACAAGGTTGGCAGGATCATGATCTTACCTGGGATCGGTGGAAGGGTATAGGATCAAGGATAAGAGGATTGGATCGATGATCTTAAGATCTTACAAATTCTTAATAATTTATTAGTAAAAAATAGATCTATGATAATAGTACTTCAATATATTAAAGAAAATGATTAAATAACACCAAGTCATCTACCTATTAAATAAAACTTACCTCAAGTCATCCAAAATAACATAATATTAAGTAGAGTTCTCATGGAAATAGATATGTGATCCTCTAGATAAGAAGTTTCAAACTATAAAAGATAAATAAATAAATATGTAAAGGTAATTATTGATTACATAAATTAAGATTATCATTATAATATATTAGGCTTGAGAGTGTGTGATTTATAAGTTAAAGTTTAATAATTTTGCAACAATATTAAAATTAATATCTAAATATGATAAAACAGTGGTAGCGAAATTCGTTCTAATTTTGATAGTGTAAGTCATAAAATAAATAATTTAAAATATCATAAAAATGGTCAAATGTTTAATTAAATATAAAAAATGTTCATTTTTGTTACATACATAAGCATAGTTGGTTCAGTAGTTAAATGATCATTATTATAAAAGACAAATAAATAAATATGTAAAGATAATTATTGATTAAATATGTTAATATCATTATTATAAATTTATAATACATTAGGTTGATAGTGTTTGTTTATAAGTTAAAGTTTAATAAGTTTGTAACGATAGTAGAATTAATGTCTAAATATAATAAAATAGTGGCGGTGAAATTCGTTATAATTTTGATGACTTTAAGAAATGTATGTATAAATTTGATCAATTTAAGAGGTTCATAAAAAGAATAAATTAAAATATCATAAAAATATTCAATTGTTTAATTAATATTAAAATATTCTTTTTTATTACATAAGTATAATTGATTGAGTGCTTAAATGGTCATGTGTGAACCCTTAGACAAGTGTTCAAATCTCATTATCAATACTTTTTTCTAAAAGTAAAGAAAAAATCGCCTACTTTATTTAAACACCAGGATTGGTGCCGGATCATGATCTCAGACCGATCCTGCATAAAAAATGATTCATATGTGCGATTCGGATCGCCAAACCCTTGTAAGATCGTAGAATCGTAAGATCGTACGATTCGAATCACGATCGTGACAGCCTTGCCATATTGTACAAAATAGTCTCAAACCCAGAATTGAATCATCCAACTCTTGAATAGTCATTTTATCAAACACTTGTTGGGCATCATGTCGTCACAAAATAACATGAAAAGTCAGTGAAATTTTTCCTTATCTACGTAAAAAAAAGAAGAAGATTGAGTACCTGAGTGCGTCTCTGAAGAAGAAGAAAAAGAAGAAGAATGGTTGGTGGGTATCACTGAAGAAGAAGAATGAGTCACAGTGTTTCAAAGAAGAATGAGAAAGAGAAGGAGAAGTAGAAGCAAAAGGAGAAGGAGAAGGAGAAAAGGGAGAAAAAGAATGAGAAGAATACGAAGAAGAATAAGAATGAGCTTCTTTGAAGAAGATAGAAGAAGCAAGACAAGAATAAGCTAAAACGGAGAAGATGATACTTGTCAAATTTGGTTGATTTGATATGTGTATCGAGAATGAAAAATAGATGATTAGGGAAGAGAGAGATTGTATTGGTTGATTTGATTTGGTGGGTCAAGGATACACTTTTCTTATAGTTGAGAAAATTGTATATTTTTTTCAAGACAAACTTTAAAAGGGTGTAGATTTACAAATTGTTGGAATGTTGTCCCACATCGCCTAAACTTGCTCATTCTATGCTAGTTATAAGGCTCTAGTACCCCTCTCCTTAACACCTAAGTTTTAAGGAGTGATCGTGCTTGGCATCAGAGCTTGGTTGAGCCTTTGTATGTGCCGCTTTAGTTCGGTTCTTTATCCGCTTAGTTCCGATTGTTTGATATGTTGTTTAGTCCAACTACCATAATATGATCTAAAAAAATGTGCTGAAATATTATCTCACATCGTTTAAACTTACCCACTCTATACTAGTTATAATTTTTTTGGTAGATTTTTCATAACACCTCAGTTCTAAATATTTAGGAGTGAACTTTTCAACTCAAATAAGCTGGCCGGGATCCGTATACATATTCTCGCTTCACACTCCACAGGTTCCCCATTTGTCTCCTCACCTCTCTGTTTTTCTTTTCTAGGGTTACTTCAATTTCTGCCACCCTCTTCTCCCTGTTTTTCTCTTACCACTCGGTCATCTCTGTCCGGAAAAATTATCGTTTCGGCGAATAGAAAGCTCTCCTCACCTTATACATCTCGGTTCTCTTTCAGTCTCTCTTTATCCTAAGCTTTCTCTCCATCTCTCTCTCTCTCTCACGCAGTATTCTTCATCAATACCCAGCAGCTATTTGAGTTTTATTCTTCATTAGACTGTCTAGAATGCCTGAAAACAAGCCAGCGATCGGACTCTTATGGCAACCAAAGCTTCCTGCTTTAACATCAGATTCTAAATGTAGGTCTGATGCCAAATCCCAAAATCAACCTGAAAAAACTACTGTATGGAAACCTAATAAGGAGCTTGTTGATGGCCTATTTGTTCCACCTAACAACCCACGAAAGTTGAACAAGTTGCTGAGGAAGCAGTTGAAAGATACAGCTGGGAAGAATTGGTACCTTCTCATCTCACAATTAACTGATGTTATTCTCTTACAAAAGCTTTCCAAGCAGCTAGGTTATTAGGAAAATTAAATAAAAAACTAAAGCCATATACAATTTACATATATATAGCTAGCTTGAAGGGGAGTTTGTCTTTCAATTTCCCTCCATTCTTACATATAAACTTTCAATTTTTTTGGTAAGTAATTATCGCAATTCAAATTATAATACCATCTTTTTTTGGTTATTTAACCAGGTTTGATATGCCTGCGCATACTCTGACCCCTGAGTTGGAAAAAGATCTCCGCTTGTTGAAGGTAAAATGAACTTTATGTGCTTAACAGCTTCTCTGTTCAACCATACCTCTATCTATGGATTATGGAGTCACTTACCTCCAACTCACCTCATACTCAGTGCATTAGAATGTATGCAATTTTGCGACTTGTGTCTATATGAAACAGGCTGGATTGGAAAGTTTGGCACTTACAGGTTTCCATTGGTTGGATTGGATTTTGTCAATATTGATTACAGTTTACTTAGATAATAGCTCAGCCAAAAGCCTTCTGATCTAAAAAAAATATCTAGGATTCGTCTTTTGGACTTTGCTCAGAATTCACGTAGTGATGCTTGGTGGGATAGAGAGGACGGTGACTTATTCCTTTCTTTGATTGGTCACTGGAACAGTAATCATACATTACCATTCTTATTCATCTCGATAGAAAAACCTTGTTCCTTCTAACACATAATTGATCCTCATTTGCATTCCTTCAAATCTCCTTTCCCCACTAATCATCGTTGCAATAGATTCTGTTAAAAGTTGTATTTAATCTTTTCTGTTGCCTAATAAAAAAGTTGAGACATTATAGTGGATTAGCATTCCCATTCTTATACCGTTCAATCCAATCCTCATGCCAATTCCATCAATTCTTTAATGTAGATGTTGGTGTTCCTGGTCATCACTTCATCTAGGTCTATGCTTCCTAGTAACTGATGATCCACTTTCAACAGCAAAGACTAATTATATTCTGTGTTTTTTGGCATGTTCTGGTGTCCAATGAGAAAAAAATCAGAAGTTTAGGAGAAGTAATATTAATTGACTGTTTTGATTACAGTTGAGGGGTGCCATTGATCCAAAGAGACACTACAAGAAAGGTGGTTCAAATTCGAAAGCTATCCCCAAGTATTTCCAGGCAAGTCTCTATGAATGACATATTAGATGCTATGAATGAGAGCTACACAAACTTTCATATATCGACGTGTTCATATATTTCAACTCTGCTTGCTCATAATATTTTTCACCTTTTGACTTTAATCAGGTGGGAACCGTGGTGGAGTCATCTTTGGAATTCTTCTCAGGCAGATTAACAAAGAAGGAGAGAAAAACGACTCTTGCAGATGAGCTGCTTTCTGATCCAGCTCTTACTCATTACAGGTGTGATACATTGAGATACTCGATCATTGTACTTGTTCTATTGTCCATCTAAATACGCAACTCTTGTTCGCTTCCTATCAAGGCTTTAAAACTAAATGAAAAGTGAAGATAAATATATTAGTGCTTTGTGATTATCTTGTTCTATAAAACGTCTTTCAGTATGTACCCTGCATTGTTTAATTTGCATATTCTGCTGTTGCTTGAAATATATTTGCAGGAAACGCAAAGTGAAAGAGATTGAAGAACACAACCAACCAGGTGGGAATGAGAAATGGAAGATAAAGGGTCGGCAATCACGGAAACGTGCAAAAGAAAGAAGGCATTAGTTGACTTGACACACGTCAGTTCAGCAGATAACATTGCTATTTGCCGTTGGATTCAAATATTGAATGCAATTTGTTTTGCTTCATTTTACGAGGAGTGGTATTTGGGTCAGAATGTCAGATGTTTACATGACAATTTTAGAACACTTCGTTATAAAGAATTATTATTATTAGATCCTTGCCTTTGTCAAGCTTCAACGTCTCATGAAAAATCAGATTTTCACTGAAGCAAGTGTAGTAAAGAGCTTTTTTCCCATAAATGTATACTAGTGTTTGAAAAAGTTATCTGCCATTTTTAACTATTTATTTTTTAAAATCTTAACCTTAATTATTTTCTGCATTTTCTGCTCTAATTCAATCTGTAACTAAAACATATGTTCCGATGACATTGGATTGGATGGACGATCGAAGAGTCAAATTAAAGTATAGTAACGTGGGAACAGAATATGCAATATTATCAGAATAGATACAATTATTATCAAACTCCGTCCCTCTGACAATAAATGGATTTGAATTCTATCATCCAGTCTGATACATCATGGCATAATATATAAAAATCATATATAAGTGAATGCTTGGAGTTGATGGGGAGGTCAGGCTCTCACGGCAAAGGTTCTTGTGAATCACCCAGACGAGATAAATGGAGATAAGCATCAGTACCTGAATACCAGAAATCGTAATATATATTGAATACTAACTAACAAGACACCATTCTTAGAGTGCTATAATCAAAAGCAACTCAGGTTGTCAACATCTCAATGAAAACGCTATATAAGAAATTCCAACTATTAGCCATGTTTTTAGTTGCATTCTGCACGCTTACTACAGTACTGCTGATGGTTAGGTTCTGGGAAAGCTATCACCTAGATCTTCGTGATAAGTAACACAAATCACGGTTTTTGGGGTCGTTACTAACGCTTCATATATTATTACAAAAGACATGGGAAGACATCGACTATCGATAAAAAAAACTGAGCCAATTTAAAACTTTCATCAATGTGAAATATGTAGACCGAAGACATGGGATAACACAGGATGATGTTTCTGCCTTTGAACAAAATACTGTTTCTTCCTTCGTCATTCAATCCATGCATACATATATAATACTCATATATGTGTGTGTGTGTAATGTATGTATATGCATCGTTATTAGTTTAGCTAGTTTAAACTAAAAGACGTCAAACTACATACATAATATTTTAACATAAAAAAGATTTGTATGCTTAGGGATCTAAAAATAAACCAACAAAATTTACTCACCATATCCTTCCATAGAGATAATTTGGAGATCCCCTCCAAAATACCGAGCATACAAGCGGCTTATTGGAAGCCCATACCCATAGCCAGCCATTGTTACCGTATCAGCTGTTCCAAGATCTGACTGCTCATCCAGTGGGTTTCTTGCTGTACTGTACAGGTATGTAAAAATTTTGGGGAGACCGCTTCTTGGTATGCCACCCCCCTCATCTGATACCTACTAAGTCAATCATTTGATTAATATGCAATGCATAGCAAGGAGCTGAAGAATTCACAGTACCAAAAAGGAATACCTTTATGGTGACATCCTCAATTCCATCAGCAACTACAATTCTAATAGGAGGTGCAACTTTGTCAGAGTCCATGAAACGCTCTTGGACAGCACGCAATGAGTTTTTAACCAGCTCAAACACCATGAGATGCAAATGCGTTGGAACATATCTGTTATGTTGTAATAAATAAAACATGAAAAGGGTGAAAACTTGTATTGGTAAGGGAAAGTAGAAGGGAATGACTATTAGCCCCCAATCAGCTTAATAAACAGGACACGTACGGAAACGTAAAATTTGGATCTCCAAAGATGTTGATGTCAGGTGCGCTTCCGTACTCACGTAAGCAGATGGAACGAGCATCCTCACTGGCACTCCTTGCAACTTCCACTGGTGACATTTTTGTGTGTATGTATCCTACACAATGAGGAGGTGGGTTGGGATTGTGCAACTCCACGTGCTGACCTGAGTTTCACACAATGTACAAGCATATAATAAGGCTTTGTTGAACTCCCAATTCAACCACAGTTGGAATAAATAAAGTAAATGAGATTGAAGGAGAGAGGAAATTAGAGATAACCAATGAGCATGCGAATTCCAATCCTCGACATGTAAAACCGATCCAAGAATTGATGAATCTCATCAAGATCTTCATAGACAATCTTTGGATCCATCCCTTTTTTCAACTGCTGAACTCCCAAGGCCATCACTGGGACCACATTGTTGTGTCTTACCTTAATTGCCTTTATCATTTGTGTGAACTCGTTCTCATCTTTCGAATCCTTTATCTCTGGAAAAGACCGAAGATCCCGGAAAGAATCCAAATACCAATCTCGAACCTATAGTTAAAAAAAATATTGAGTGAACAACTGTCCCCTAACCATGAAAATGAAAATCGTTTTCATTCAGCTTCCAATATAAACTCATAACTACTCAACACAGTACTTCTTCCACAGATTAATGATGAGTTTCTAAGACTCGATATTTGTAATATGGAAATTTATATTCGAAGGATAACTGAGTTGAAACACGCTACTAGAGAAACCTCAAGTCGCGGACCCCATTTTCCATGAAAAGCAAAAACAACAGTTCATCTAAAAGTACTGCTTTTTCATCAAAGACATGGCGATAATCCAACTCCAACTACGTAGAAGTGCTTCCGATATTAGTTCCAAAGGGTAAAAAGAAAAAGAAAGCAGTCGCTCCCAAATAAAGAAAAGTATGCATGGAAAGCTAGGCACCAGAATGAAAGCCTAAACAGGAGAAGCTCTAACAAAAAAGAAGTACAATCATGAAATGAAAAGAGAAGATAAAAAAAAAAGATGAGTTAATCACCTTCAAAACAGCAGGCTTATCAGAAAGCCCATAGGGAAGGCTCTCAAGCTCAATTGCTCTCCTAGCAATCCTAATAGGGAGCTCCTTGTGGAGGAACTGAGCGGAAATGAGCAAATTCCTCTGAATGGGCTTGGACCCAAACTCCATCATGTACCTCAAGCTCACCCCTGTCTGCTTCATACAACCCCATCTATGAACCTCGTCAATTAAGCTCTTGGGGAAACACTCGTAGAATTTCTTAGCTGCCATGTACGTCTTACAAATCGAGCCCAGAAGCAAGGAGTCGAGGCAAAGAAATGAGAGAAAATAACATGTACACAAAGCACAGGACGACAAACTGACATAGAGAATAGAGAATGACCTTTTTGAATATAGGAATTTAGAAAGAAAAACAATAGAGGAAGATAAGAGCAGGGGGATGATGATGGTAATTCAGTAACGAAATATAAATAGAAGCTAGGGTTAGATATTAATTTCAGAAAAGCAGAGGCTGAGATCATACATATTTGACAGTGACGAAAATGACAGTGTTCGTTCTTCAGTATTTCCGGTTAGCAATTATTCATAAAACTTTTTGATAGTTCGATGGGGTTCTTAAGATTTGGAAAGACCGAAGGAGTGTTTGTGCCTTGTGGAAGGATGACAGACAGGATGTGGTTTCGATCCCGACACGTATACTGTTGGATTTGTTACCGCGTTTATTATTCCATTCCATTTCTTGTGTAATACTTTGATTTCGAGAGGGAGATGGATGTTGTGTTTTTTTTATTGTTTGTGACGAAAAACACTTTTATATAGCTTCAAAATCAATTAGATTGAAAAATACTTGTGAACTTGTTTTTGACTAACTGGTTTTTTAAATTATATAAAAAGAAAGGTAAAAACATTATCGGAATCTTTTATAACCACAGTAAGAATCGGTTTGATTAAATTTAAACGGCTTAAATTAAGATTAACCACATAAATAAAATAAGTAATATTCTTACTTCAATATTTTATACTTATGGAACAGTCAACTAACATAATTTGAAAATGGGTCTTCTTGAGTATCTTCCAAACATAAACAAAACAAAACAAAATATCATTAAATTCATTATCAAATGGGACTAGTTTCAATTCTTTTCTCTTTCTTCATAGATTAGAATGAAAAGAAAAAGATTTTTCAATTCATGAGAGGTACTACATTTTCTTAATACCGATCAGCTAGACGACCTCTTAGGGGGGCAAACTGTTTAAAAGTCTTAAGAAACATCATATAGGACAGACTTATGGACCAAAATTTAGTCAGAATCTTACCTAAATTCATATATAGGTATTGTCATGGAAATGGTTTTTGGATTTACTCGAATAATATAATGACTACTAAGCCTTCAAAGTTAATAATAAATGATTATTGGTAACGTGTCAATAAATAATACTAAATATCTCTATTATGTATAATATTCTTCTTGACGCCTTTTATATCTATATTCTTTAGTTATCTCGTAACCTAGTTCACATAAATTAATCACGTTTCAATTTCAATACAATATAACGTATCTTGTCTAGAACTACGTAAACATTATTTTTTATATTGTTACCGCATGTTTGTTGAGGACTAATACTAATAGTGTCATTGTGTAACACTAATTCTCAGTGCCACAATCGAGTAAGGGTTAGAGATTGAGTTTTACGTGCTTTAACAACCACCATTGCCAAGGGTTGAGCTTCTTTTCATCTCTAAAATCCTTTTTATATTAGTTTTTTTTATAACGTTACTAGTGATAGATAGCAGTAGATTCATTATTGTATCATAATTATATTGACATTTACTTAACACCTTTATCATCACTTCCCATGTTAGCATTTGTTTTTGCAGTCTCTTGAATCTCACTCTTTTCGCTCTAACGTCTTCAAAGAAATCAAGTGTCACTAAGTTTGATCATTGAAAAGCGAAATACATCTAATAGATACAAAGCTTATACATAAAGCCTATGTAGAAGGCACTAACACCATCAACACAAATACCATATCTAAATTCACTTACAGAGATGAAATGCAACAACATTCAAATTAATGTGTTAGAAGGAAAATAAGATAGCCAATAATTTGTATAGAGTTTCAAATGCAATTAATAGAAATCACAAAAAATAGATGAAAAATATTGCTCGCATTAGTGAGAGTTTACCTACGTTCAAAGGAACATGAGGTGACTTTGTTCAATCGTAACTGTATTTTTGGGAATGGATAGCCTAAATCCTCTCTTATTACCAAAAAAGGCAAAAGAAAAAAAAGAGAGAGATCAAGTTAGATTTTTTAAAATTTATGTTGTTTTAATCTAAACTGTTCAAATATGAGATAATGACTCAGATCAACACTACATAACCCTCTTGTTAGCAGGATCCTAACATGAGGGGGTCCATTACTCCCTTTAATTAGAAATGAATCGATCAAAGCACTGCAAAATAATTATCATGCATGTATAGCCACATTAATTCAATGATTGATTATTTGAATAAATAGTTCAAGTTCAACTGATCATAGATAAGTTCATAACAATAAATGTATATTAAAGGTTCAAAACTTAAAAAGGAATTCATTTTGATGTTATGTGTATTAGAGACCATTGATTCAAATTCATGAATTTATCTATTAACATTATCGTGATTAGTGTATTTATGAAGAGAGTTTCCAAAAAATTTAACTATAGAACTGGTGTAATTATGTATATATATTATAAGATTTAAAGATGCTTATACATATTAGATGTAAACACGTGCATTGTAAGTGATTCTATACCATCAATATTAATCTTATATTGTTTAAAATCTAAAGTTGTAGAACAATTATTAAGTAACCTTAGTTAAAAATTACGAAATAAGATTTTTGAGTATGTGAGTATTAAAGAAAAATATATTTTTGAGTAATGTGAGGATTAAGTTTTTGTATCACAAAATAAATATTACAATAAAATAATTATTCAATTTATAATGTTTCAACTTTCTAGTTGACCAATTGCCATCACATATGACTAACTTTTTCATTTTTAATAATTGTCAATCTCCTATCAATATGTTTTTTTTCTCAGTTTTTATAACCAAATGTTACTCATTTTCTTTGTTTCATCTTCTTCAATTTCTTCATATCATATTTCTACGGCCAATATCAACATTTTCAAAGATTTTTTTTTTCTCATGATACGTAGATCCTCATTGTTTATTCATTTTTTTGTACTTCAACGAAAAATTATGAATGTAATATGACCTATTTAAAAGAAATTGAAGATTTAAAAAACAAATAATGAGTGGGCATGTGAAGTATGTCAGATTTAATAAAATACAATTAAATTTTGAATTTACATGCCAAAACCGATTATAAATGTTGACTCCAAATTTTTCATCACTATTAGTTATAAACATTTGTACGCGTTAGATACATAAAAATTTAACATTACAAAACTGGTATAATAAGTGAGAATATATCCAAAATGCATTTCATTGTATTACATTTGTTGTTTCTTAACATAACAGTGAGAACCATGGCCCTTATGCCGATACTATTGTGTTCATGCTTATTGAAACCACAAAAAAGAATATAAAGTTCAATATAACTTTCCATTATCTTGCTCTCTTTTTCTGTTAAGAATTTTCAGAGAAATATATGAAAGTGGAACCTATGTTGTGTGTGTTAAGTGATGAGAGCATCAAATATTTATAAAATATATGTGTGTTAAGGGGAGATACTAAGTGATCAGGCTATGCTAGTCCAGAAGAAAAGAAAATCGGAGAGAGACATTGCTGATAGGGTGGAGGTAGCCAGCCCAGAATGGGCTCGCCCTAGTCAATGAATATATTATGTTAAAATTGTGATGACAGTGGAGAGTCCTCTAGCAATTCACTCTCTCAAGAAGCTTTATAAGCTTCACTCCAATGATGTAGTTATGTTGATTGAAACAAAGAATGGTCCAAAAATAATAGAAAATGTGAGAAGGACTTGCATGAAATTTGTGTTGACAATTGGTTCTTTCAGACTCAATGGAGGGTTAGCTCTCTTTTGGAATGATGATGATTGTGTGGTGATCAGTAAGTATTCCCTTTTCTTTATAGAAGTTGTGGTGAAAGACCTAGAGGTTAATAAATAATGGAGAATTTGAGAGATTTACGGGAGTACTAGTGAAGTAATCCGAAGAGATCAATGGAACATACTTCATAACCGGCTGTCCAGACTTACAGAGCCTTATTTATTATGTGGGGACTTCAACCCTTATGCTTCTCCATTAGAAAAAATGGGAGGGAGTCATATTATGTGGTCGTCCGTAGATGATTTTAACCAGTTCATCTCCAACTGTATTTTATTTGATCTAGGTTACTCAGACGTACCTTTTACTTGAACGGACAAGAAGAAAGAAGGAGATCTTATCCAAAAAAAGGTTTGACCGGTGCTTAAGCAATGAAGCTTGGTTAGATATGTTTGAGGACCTCACCATATCCTTTCTGGGGATCAGATCATGTAGCGTTACTTATTGTAGAGTTTTTAAAAATTGGAAAAGGATTTTGTGATATGATAAGAGATGGTAGTATGGGTACAAGACCTATTGAGGATAAGCTCCTAGCAGTGAGAAAGGGTTTGATGGAATTGCGGAAAAATGAATTATTGGCTAATTCCAAAAGGTTAGCTAGTGCGCTAGAATCCAAAATTAATTACTTGTGTAATCATAAAAACACTATTGTGATTATATTAGAAATAAATGACTTGGAGACTAAACTTGAACGGACAATAATCGAGGAAGAAAAGTATTTGCAGGATAGGTCCAAGGTTGAGTGGCTAGTAGAGGGCGACAAAAATACTAAATTCTTTCAGTCAAAGGTGCATGGGAGGAGAAGACAAAATAAAATTCATGGGCTCTGGGATTCCAAGGGGACATGGGTCACGGACCATGAGCAACTAAAGAAGATGGCCTAGAAGCATTTTGTGGATTTGTTTAAATCATCTAATCCCAATAACCCTAGCCCAATTCTGGACAAAATTGGAAGCAGACTTGATGTGGGTGATACCGAGCTATTGATTCAGTCCGTGGATAGCTGCGAGATCGATAAGACTGTTGAGGAGATATGTGGCTTAAAGGCCTCAGGCGTAGATGGATTTCCAGCCTGTTTCTACCGATAATATTATAGTCTATTAAAGGATGATGTGTACCAAATGGTGAAGAATTCTTTAATTTAGACCCATTAGACTCTGTAATGTTTCGTATAAAATTATATCGAATATCTTAACTAATAGGCTTTGGTTTTTTATTAGGAAGTTGGTGAATTGCTCCTAAAGTACCTTTATCTCGGGACGTAGCATTATGGACAATGTTTTGATTGCTCAAGAAATTCTACACTCACTCAGAAATCGAGGAAAGAAGGGTTCGAAAGAAGCGGCGATAAAGTTCGACATGTCGAAAGCGTATGATAAAGTGTAGTGGAACTTTATCATTGCTGTTATGATTTGAATGGAATTCCCAGATACATGGTGTAAGTGGATTTGTTTATGCTTATCAACAGTGTCTTTCAGTGTTATTATGAGAGTAGATGTTTCAGGCACTTTCTATTTGGAGAGGAGAATAAGACAAGGGGATCCATTATCACTTTTTTTATTCATCCTTTGTGCTGAAGCCTTTTCTTCACTCCTGGTGGCTTCAAAAAATGCAGGCTCCACACATGGTTTTAGAGCTTCGAGGTTGGTTCCTACCGTGTCTCACCTCTATTTTACAGATAATAGTCTACTATTTTGTCGGGCTTCGGAAGCAGAGCTGAGGCAGATCGCTTCCATCCTGGACGTGTACGGATCAGTATCAGGTCAGGTTATTAAGTTTCAAAAGAGTAATATTATATTCAGTGCTAATATCCCTGATTCGACCAAAAAAACTGGTGGGTATTTTGAACATGGTGGCTAGTAGGGGTTTGGGAAAATATTTAGGCTCGAAAACTAATTTCGGGCGATCTAAAAAGACCTTTTCAATGAGATTAAGCAGATAGTCATTAACCGTAATAATAGATGGTCGAAAGATGTTTATATGCATTTGAGAAGGAAATAATTATCAAAGCAATAGGCCAGTCCATTTCCCTCTAAGCTATGACATGCTTCAAACTTCCTATTTCCCTTATAGATGACCTTTACACCTGGTTTGGGAAGTTTTGGTGGAATACATCGTCTGATAAAGCCGGTATTTCATGGGAATCTTGGAAAAGGTTGACCACGAGCAGGGATAAATGGGGTAGAGCCTTTAGAGATCTACATTGCTTCAACCTTGTTATGTTAGCTAAGCAAGGTCAGAGGATTACCCAACATCCTAATTCCCTACTGGCTAGATTCCTCAAAGCCAAGTAGTATTATAGAAATTCAAACTTCATGGAGGCTACCATCTTGGGATTGGCGCAGTATTTTGGAGGGGAGAAGGATTCTTACTTGGGGGCTTTTTTGGAGAGTGGGAGATGGGAGCACTATAGATATTTAGAAGGATCCGTGGATACCCAAACCTGAACTCTTCAAACGTATTACAAACCCTAATCACAGGTTTAATAAAGTGAGTGAGCTTATCAAACCCTCGGGTGGGTGGAACATCAACCTCGTTACTAACATTTTCCGGAGAGGATGCTGAAGCAATCCAATCCATCTACCTTAGCCCTTCTATTGGATAAGACAAACTGGCTTGGTTTCACACCAAGGATGGCAAGTTCATGGTTAAAACAGAGTATAGGGTGGCAATTAATATGCTCCAAAACAACAATATTCGCCGAAATGGCCTTGGTGAAGCTCGTGAATCACCGAGTGACTCTCTCTTCTAGAAGAGTATATGGAAGCCTCGGGTTGTACCTAAGATCAAGGATTTTATATTGAGGGTGTCACGAGATTCATTGCTTTTAAACCAAACTTGATCAAACGTGGAATGGATATTGACGATAAGTGCTCTATCTGCAGTAAGGAACCAGAAACCATTGTCCACGTTTCTTTTTTCAATGTTCGTAGAGACGATGCTTCTGGTTTGCAGGCTACCTAAATTTACACTATGAAAAATTAATCGACAATGAATTCTTCATGGTTTAGAAACCAATGTAGGTGGGAAGAATGTTGAAGAGGATATCGCATGGTTAACATGCGGGTTATGGCGACTTTGGAAGATTCAGAACTCGGTTTGCTTCACAAGCTTCTTTTACTCCCTCTTAGATGTCGTTGCTCTTACTAATAAGCAGTTTATGGACTATAGAAAAATGCCCAGAATGAATCGGGAAGGAAGTAGGGAACAACGCCGACAATAAGAACCAAACAGGGATACATCACGAGTCTGCATGGAAAATGGATTGGGGGTATCGGATTTATGGTGGAGAATCATGTTGGGCAATTACAAAGAGTGGTCTGTAACAAAATTGGTTCCTGCAGGGATGTCTTCTCGGCTCTCGAGCGATCCTCTGGGGCATCGACAATGGCGGCTTCTCTACAGGGGCTACAATTGTGGTGCTTAGTGATGCTAGGGAGGTGATCCAAACACTATCAAATACGTCCAATAAGGATATTACGAGTGATCATGTTATTTCAAATGTCTTGCATCTTCAATCTCTGTTTAATCTTTCTTTTAAGCGCCATAAAAAATCTTTCTTTTAAGCATATTTCTAGAAGCACTATTGGAGTAGCTCATGCATTAGCTAAACATGGGTTATCTGGAGAGTGTAATATTTGGGCTGATTGCCTTCCTTTATGGCTATCCGAGATTGTAGCCTCAATTGTTTTCAATCTTAATGATAGCCTTCTATTTTGACAAAAAAAAAAAAAACTTACACCATCGAACCAAGTTAGTTTTAGTTAACATGGAATTTTGAATAGTACATCAATGAATGTAATCCTTTTAATTTGTAAAACGTATATCTGTATTATGTACTCAATTTAATTATTAATGAAATTGAGACATGTACTCAATTAAAATTAACATGTATGGTTGAATGAGTTAGATGGAACAAATTTCAAAAAACATATTAAACTATATACATGTCAAAAGCAACATAATACATGCTTTTACGGAAGAAAATAAATTTTTATCATATATTAGTTATACATTGTATTTGAATATGCCAACTTTCTCAATGTTAATGTTTGGCTTTTTGGAGATTATTTTATCAAAAATTCCTAATATAAAACATAAAATTTTATTGTTAGTTTTAATTTTTTATGAAACTAATTATTTGTTTAATATTTAACATAAAACATTTGATTATTTAAATCACTTAAAAGTGAAATTTAAATTAGGAAAGCCATAAGAGCAAATTAAAAAATCAAAAGTTTCTCTTAACTTAAACATTTTATATATATACTAGTAAAAATGTAAATATGACTATGAAAGTGACAATAAAAAAAACTTTAAAAAAAGCTCACATTCATCAGTATACATGGACGCAGAAAAATGTAATAAAAGAATAACCTATACGAAATTGTTATATTGTAACTTATACAAAAAAATTTAAAATTAGTATTTTAAGATACAATTAGGTATAAAAATATATGAAGTCAATCAAATTTGGATGAAAAGAACTCGCATTGACTATGAATCTCAACAGTTGATTTTCCATTAGTATTCAAACAAACTGTCAACCTTAAAATGTTAAAGTTTATTAGCGACAAGTACACATGAAAAGTATAAATGAATTAAAATAAGTATAAATGAAAATAAATTGTATTGATTGCATATATTAATCTCTTAATTTTCTTTTACAAGTATAAATGAAAATAAATTAGAAATATAATATCGAAAAAAGTTTAAAATTTAAAAAGAAAAAGGAGGGTGGAGGGTTTCTCTATTGAAATTACACAATTTTCGTTAAATAAAAATTAGTAATCAGTAGTGCTATACATTTAACTTTGTTCTCCAATTAAATTATGTCACTTTCAATCTTCATGGATATTAATGGAATATATAACATATAATAGGGGCAGAAGAGAAACTAAAAAATTTCTCATCTTAAGTCCCGACTAGATAATAATCCGTGCGTTGCATAGTTTATGCAAATTTTATATGTATATTTATTTATGAACTGAAAAATATATTGAAGTGCATGCAGAATGTATAATTTTGAAATCCGTACTTTATATAAACTCAAATAGAGTAAGTTTATTAAAATAAAATATCAGTTTCATTATTAATAGAATAAAATATTGCAATTATCATAATTTAAAAAATAAAATACTTATATGCTAATATAGTGTTTTATTAAAATAAATGATCGAAGAATAAGGATAAGATCAACTATACAACAAATCTTAAAAAATTCGAAATATATCTCATATATTTCAACAAAAACTCGTAATATAATTTTCTAACAGAATTCCTCTATTTGAATTTATTGGACTTTTAATTTTTAACAACTCATATATTTTCAATGATAAAAATGATAAATATAATTATGGTAGAGAATATAAAAAAATTATTATACAATTCATTCATATAATTCATCCATTTGAACCGATGTCTCTTAGTTTTCTACAACACTTATATTTTTTATAATTAAAATGGTACATGCGATTGTGATTGAAAGAGTATCAAGAGACTATTTATTTAGAACTCCATTAATAGCAAGGTTAAGTTTTGTCCAAAAATATTTCTCTCCATTAGCNATATATATATATATATATATATATATATATTAAAGATTTATATATACTATATTTTGTATGCGCGTGTGTGCGCGTGCGTGTGTGTTGATGCCAAAAATCTCAACAGCACAAATAGTCATCTTCCTAGTTAACTACAATCGTCTTCCAGGTCGAAGATATAGAAAATAAAAATAAAGAACCCGAAGGCGAGGAGAACCCCGGGGGAGGGAGGTTGCCTCACCTAGGCCTCTAATGCCTATGGCAGTATCTTGGCATAATTTCCTTAGGGGGAAATGACATACATTTTCCCTTAGTATATGGGGTATTTGAACCTGAAGTTCTGTGGAGGAAGCATGTCGAAAAAGTCCCAGAAGCGTCTTGGAATCTTCCTGAGACGCGAGGACTATCATTGATTGGACAAGAGGGAGACAACCTTTGACATAAAGCGTTGGGCATTAAATGTTGACATGCCTTCTAAGTGACTGGGTGGGGGGGCTATTCCGACATTTTGTCGTGACGATTGGACTTGTTGGGCGTTCGAGCCTATGAGAAATCACCATTATTGTCAAAATCATGATCCACAATCCTACGATCCTATAATTTCAAAACGATCTAGATGGATTATAGAATGGGGATCAAGTGAGATCATGGTAGAATCATACCGATCCTACCCATATCTTAATTTGGGTAGTTTTATTGGGTCAACATCATGAATGTCATTTTTAAGGAAAAAAATACAAAAATACCAATATGAAATATAAATAAAACAAATTAAAAACAAAACAAAAAATCCGCGCAAAAAATCATCACCTAGGAGCGCCAATGAGATTTTGAATTTTTATCCATAAAGTTTATATAATATATATTGCATATTTAAAGTATACTACAAAAATTATACAGGTATATATATTATATACTGTATATTGTATAAATTATCAAAATATTGAGTTATGGAGCGCGTGGCGCAAATCTTCCTTCCGCATGAGGGTCCATTTCTTTAAATATTGTGCAAGAGGACTATTTTTATATTTTTATTCGTGTGGCCATTTTTTATGAATTTTTTTAGAAATTGACTATTTATTAACATATCATATTGTTTTAGTTTTATCAAATGACTGGTTGTTGAAGCCTACTTGCTAAGCCTCCCTAAGTCTAATTCAATGTAATTGAAGCCCACCTCCTAGTTAATATGTTGTCATAAATCAAAATTATTAAAACTTTGTAATATTCTGTGGGTTTTGACTCATACTTTCTCACACAAATATTTGAATTTATAAATTTTTTTTGTGTGTTTATGATATTAAAAGTAAAGTGGTTTTCGTAGATACATTTTTATAAAAAATTAATTTTGTAATTTCAATTTTGAGAAATTTAAGAAACTAAAATTGAATTGTCGTTGTTATTGTGCTCATTAGAATGCTTGAGTGAGAAAATCATTTTGAGCAACTTAAAAAATTATATGTTTAGGATCAAACTTGAGTTGACTATTTTGAGACGTTGTATATTCCAATCATTTATAAAGTAGAGTAAAAATTATTTTCATCATTTAGCTTTAGTTAGAAATTATTTATTTATTTTTTTAAGGATCACAATTTTTTAATATTATAATTATTAACATTTTGTAGGATCTTACGATCCTCGATCCGATTCGGAAGACCCCTCCACCAATCTGAGTAAAAAATACGATCTTGACAAACTTGGAAAGCGCCACCTATGATGTTACTCTCGGCGGATAATGATGACACTGGTGCTCGGGGTTATCTGAGCTCATTTCAGAGGCTTTACTCTTGTCGTCCTTCATGTGCTAAGGTTAGTGCGTCTCAGGCCTCTTTGGGACCTACCAGACAAGGTCAGACTCCTCCTTCTAGGTGATCATGCTTTGGAACCCTCTCCTAGAGTGACCTCAGCACAGTATGATATGTGTTGCTGTGTTACTGGTGGTTAGAAAACACCTATAACAGTTTCCCCAGTAAAAGACTTGGGTGGCTTTACTTTCCCATGCCTGAAGACTTCTTTATTCGAGTTTTCCCGTCCGAGCTACCCCTGTTTATTTTTGTGACGATTCGCACGTGCGTTACTTCACATTTTTTTACGATTTAAGGCCATTAATCTCCTCGAGAGTGGAGGCATTAATGATGTGTTGGTGCGCATAAAGGAGCGTGTTTCCTCGATGTGTCGATTCATTCGTGGCGCATCGTTTGAACGACGTTTGGTCTTCCAAATTTTTTCTTATTGGTCCATGAAACATCCGCTTATCGAGGCGTAGGATAGCCTCAACGGTCACCATCATGGCCCTCTTTAATGCTCCTTAAATGAGCGGTTTCCTTCTTCTAGACCTATAAATAGGAGGTTTTCCTTCTCATTTCCTTCTTACTCATATTCCTTACAGAATCGAAACTTTCATTCTTGCTGTCTTGAGCTGCGGGGTTGCTCTGACCCTGAGCTTGAGTGGGCCCCAAACGGACTTGGCCCTTCCTAGTGGGTTGCCTCCTTTGAGGGAGGTCGGGTCATTCAGACATGTCGTAATCTTAGCGAAGTCTTAAGTGTGCTCCCATTCGGGAGGTCTGGTCGGCCGGACCTGCCTTAAATTGGGATTTTACCTTTTGACATTTTTTTAAACGTCCTTTCTCTTGACTGAGCCTTTTCCTGGATTGATGAGTTAGACTACAAGCAGAACTCCTTTCCTTTCATACTCGGTCAGACGACCTTTCCTTCGACGTCTATGCAGATTCCTACTTTGGATAAATCCTCGTCTAGTGAGCTAGAGCGCTCGATATACATTTCTTTAAATTCTAGCCAAGCATTCTTGCTCTGGCTAGGGTCTCATTCTTGTCTAGTGAGCTAGAGTGCTTAGCAGACATCTCATGCTTTTGGCGTCGAGCCAGGAATGACCTGGTTAGGGCCTTCTCTTTTCTCCTGTCTTGTGAGTTAAAGTGCTCGACAGACATCACATACCTCTGACGCTAGCCAGACATTCATGCTCTGACTAGGTCCTTAATCCCGTCTGGCAAGCTAAAACGGACATACATCACTTTTTACCTTGATATCTAGCTAGACGTGCCTCCTCTGGCTAGACCCTCGATCCCGTCTGGCGAGCTTGGCTGCCCGGCAGACATCTTTTTAAATTGATGTCTAGCCAAGCGTGCTTACTCTTGCTAGACCCTTGATCTTGTCTAGCAAGCTAGAGTGCTCGACAAATATCACTTTTTACCTTGATGTCTAGCCAGACATGCTTGCTGGCTAGACCCTTAATCCTGTGTGGCGAGCTAGGGTGCTCGGTAGACATCACTTTTTAATTCCGTCTGGCAGGCTAGAATGCCGCATAAATCATCACTTTTTAATCCTAACTGGTTGGCTAAAGTGTCACACAAGTCATCTTTTTTTTTTTTAAACTCGATTGGTGGGCTAGAGTGCCGCACCATTCATCACTTTTTGATCCTTCATCGCACGTTGTTGAAGAGTCGATTTTTCCCTTTATTTGGAAAATGTCACTGAGTACACCATCTCTGTTTTCTGTTACACCTTGGCGTTGGCTTTTCAAAAAGGAGACGCTTTCTCTGTTCTGACTGGATGGAAGAAGACCGAGGTGGAGAGTTGAAGACGAAGGAGCTTTTTATTTATCCTGCTTCTCTCCATCTTTTGTTGGGGCGTCCTTCTTTCTGAGCCTCATATTTTCCTTAATGGTGGGACCCCTTAAGCCCCACATTATGTTAGAGGGTAGGTGTTTTATTTATCTTGAACTGTTATTTCCGACTGCCTTGTCGGGAGGACGATTGAACCACTTCGGGCCCTCAAGTTCCTCCTAAGGGAGTCCTCGGGCAGTGCGCTAGCTACATGCTACTTCACTCATGCGAGTTCGTCCACTTCAGGTTCTGACTTGGCTTGCGAGCCAGTGTTATGATACAAGGCATGGGAGCTAGGAAATCCATGTTACGAAGGATTGATACGAGACTCTGTGTTTAACTAGGAATGACCCTCGACTTGTTTATTCGTGTCACGTGGCTTTCATTTACGCGGGAGCCTTGCCAAATTGTTGATGGTCAAAAGGACACTAAGGAGTTGGGCGGAGGGTGGCGTACATATATTTTCCTCCATCTTCCACAGCTGCTCACATACTGCCTCTAGAAGGTCTTTTAGGGGTCTCTACCTTCGTTTGTCCTTCCGCGGCCTCGCTCTCCTCCCTCATCTTCCTAGGATGACCCCAACTAGAACCTTAGAAATGGGGAGCTTAGCTATCCGAAGCCTGGTTTTGTTTTGGTCCTGGTTTCCTCGAAGGGTGACAGTTTCTCTTTGTTAAGGTGTCGTTCCACCTTTACCTAGATAGTTTTCCCCCATGGTCTTGCAAGTGTGTGACGACTCCCTCAAAGGGACTTTGAGTCATGGGAGAGGACCATTTTCGTGCAAGAGACTGTCATTACTAGGGTGGTGTCTGCCATGCCTTTCCTCCCTGTCCTGGTTACCTCAAGGGTTACAATCACTGTATCCTTCTTCCTTCATCGTATAATCATTATAATGGCAGAAGGTCCTTCTTCAACCGTGGGAAAGAGTGATTCCTTCATCTCGTCTTGGACTTCGTCGGAGTAGGATGTCAAACCTGTCCCCTCCTTGTGGGAGAGAAGGGGTTTCAAGTGCTTTGAATATGAACGACTTTTATCGTCGTACCCACAAATGGTGCCAATTGTTGATGCCGAAAATCTCAAAAGTACAAATAGTCATCTTTCTTGATAAATACGATCGTCCTCCTGGCTGAAGATCTGCAAAAGAAAAACAAAGTACCCGAAGGCGAGGAGAATCGGGAGGGGCGGTTGCTGACATTATTTTGGCATAATTTCCTCAGGGGAGAAATGACATGCATTTTCCCTTAGTAGATGTGGGTATTTGTACCTGAAGTTTTGTGAAGGAAGCGTGTCGAAGAAGTTCAGGGAGCATGTTGGGGAAGCTTCCCAAGACACGAGGTATTTCATTGATTGGACAGGAGGGAGACGACCTTTGTCATAAAACGATGGACATTAAATATTGACATGCCTTCGAAGTGACTGGACGAGGGGACTATTCTGACATTCTATTGTAGCGATTGGACATGATGGGTGTTCGGGCCTATGAGAAAGTGCCACATGGGATGCCACTCTCGGTGGATAAAAATGACACTGGTGCTCGGGGTTATCCGAGCTCCTTTCGAGAGCTTTACACTTGTCATCCTTCATGTACTAAGGTCGGTGCGTCCTGGGCCTCTTCGAGATCGACCAGGCAAGGTCGGCCTCCTCCTTTTGGGTGGTCGGGCTTTGGAACCCTCTCATAGAGTGACTTTCTTAGCACAATATGACATGCGTCGCCTGTGTTATCGGTGATTAGAAAATGCCTATAACAATATATATAGTTAGATTTATTATTGAATATTGCTGGTCATCACAGAGCGTGCGCGGCGGAATTAAATAATCTTTTTTATTAACTTCATTATTACTCTACTATAAATATGGAATTGTACTCTTAGAGATTATAGAATATATTTACAAAGTATTCTCATATAATCCACTGACATAATCATTTCATGTAGTTCTGTCCTCCAATTTTTGGTTTGTAAATCAGAATTGGTCAAATTATCATTTTATCCTTCTAATTACCTATCGATCCTTAAGTACCATTAATACACTAGTGAATGGCTAAATTTATGATCTTATTATAAATTTGAGCTCAATAATCATTCAGTTCCAGAATTAACACTTAAATAAACCAATATATGACCCGTTACGAAAGCTTAGATTTCAAATCTTATAAAATCATGTCCCCAGCCATCCACATCACTGAATCTTCAAAATAAAAGTCACTAACCTGATTAACAAACAAACCTTAACGAGCAAATCAAAAGATCTAGTAGACATGCATATGAGTTCATGACTACTCAATATTCAGATTGATCTACATATGATCATCGAATTGATGTGTATTAAATTTTTATGATAAACGACACGTTAATAAATATATTAATTCATATCAGCCATGTCATATATAATCTTTTTTTATAAATTACTTCACTAATATGTCTATTCACATCAATGATCCGGATCTAGATCAGACACATTCATAATACTTAGTTAACTGTACTAGCAACCATTCATTAAAGATTTCATACTTTAGTATGTTGCTGACAATTTTATTCATTAACTATTATCTTAATCCCCTGGTACTAATGTAAGATCAGAGTCTCACTAATGAATATCGAATTTTTAGATATTTATATAAATTATTCAACAATAATTTAAAAGAACAATTATAAGAAAAATGTAATCATCTTTAAATTTTATATCAAAATGTTAATACACATGTTTTGAGCGCATAACCTCCAACAAATATAAATTAGGAATAGTAAGAAAACATGTGTAATACAACAAATGTTCTTTTTGTGTGTAGTTTATGAATAGTAAGAAAAGATGTGTCTAGCAAAAACATTTCGATAGCCCAATATACATTATATTATATGTATGTTTGTTCTTGGAAGTAGATGTACATTGACGTACATGTAGTGCAACTTTGATTTGAAGCTCTCAAATCATCTATAATTTGTGCAATGACGAGAAAGAAAACAGAGAAAACAAAAGAAAGAAAGAGTTAGTGAAAAAGAGAAATAATCATAAAGCTACAAAGTATAATTGGAATGGAACCTAACTACAAGTAGTCTAGACATTCTATTTAAGTAGATAAGTTCATATTTATCATTTAAAGAGTGAACGATATAGAGAAATTATCTTTATTTTATTTGAACATCCGTTTTAATTTAGAAGATTTAATAAGGTAAACAAACAAAACAATGTGTACAGTTATGCTTTTAATGTAATATTACATACATATAGTATATTACGTACCATGTGTATACATTTTGGTCTTTTGCAATGACAAAAGATCCCATCCGTTCAATTGGTGAATCGCACTAAAGGGCTATTTGGACTTTCCGTATAACATTCGGACCCTAAAATTTTTTTTTTGAATAATGGTCCATATTTTCGTTTTACGTTTGAAAAGACCAGTTTTCTAAACAAAAAACACTTTTTTTTTCAAACAGATCTTCGATAAGGACCATCATTCCAAAAGAGACAGAAAAGCGACAGCTATTATGTTCATGTCCTTGTCCCACTGTTTTTCCCCTTTTCATTTCATATATATTTCCCAAATTCCAACTTCCGCCTGATTTCCCCCCACATACCTCATTGTTTCCTCCCTTTTTCTGGTTTATCAATCTTCCATTTGAGTTACAATCATAATTACGGCTAGGGTTTTTCTATATCTGGTTTATCAATCTTCCAATCATCGGCTCTTGTCAGTTGCTCATTCTGAGGCTCCTCTGTACATGCCATAAAAGTTCCTAGTCTTCAGGGGTAGCTTTTTCCTGGACTGTCTAATCGATTTGCCGGGACTTTGAGTGGTTAGTCTCCCGGCGGAAATGGCAAGCAACTTGCAGATGACTCCTCAGTTGGAGCAGATCCATGGAGAAATTCGTGATAACTTTCGTGCCCTCTCGTATTTTACCTCTCCTGCCCTTTGTTTATTCTCTTTTCGCTCTATATTCGTACTATTCATCTTCAAATAAACTAGAGCTATTCCTACGTCAATTTTCCTGCATAGGAATAGGATTGTCTACATGTCATCGTTGTGTTTTCGATTCACGTAATATTTTGGATGCAAAATCTCTAGTTGTAATTATAGGAACTTGTAATTGTTCTACCACAGTGTCGTTTCCACTTAACTCTTGCACTGTGTTTTGTAGATCAGTTAACGTTAATTCTCTCGGACGACACACAAACGGAAAACATTCTAGCTTTCTAGATACTATAGCCTTTTGATAAGCTGCTCAAAATTTTCTAAAAGAAAATTGTATGATTTTAGTACCTCGAAACCTTTAGTTTCTTAATACTCATGGATTATTATGGTTTTATTTCGATTCTAGAAATGGATTTCAAAGGCTGGATAAGATCAAGGATTCCAACAGGCAAAGCAAACAGCTGGAGGAACACACAGGAAAAATGAGGGAGTGTAAAAGGTATGCAACTATCCGGCCTTCTCGTCAATACCAAAGGGACCGTTTGGTACTAGTTAAATGAGTGGAAAAGTAGTAAATTAACAGGATTTTCCCAAGTTTGTTTCAAGCATTCTTATTCAGGATGATAAAGTCATTTGTCCTGGTTAAACAACCACCCCACTCTCTTTTCCCTACCTCCTCTCCGCAAAAAACTTACTTTCCCTAATCACCTACCCACTTTTCCCTACCTCTTATTTAGCATGACTTTTTTGTTCATCGGTAAAAGGCACTCACAGCGTGAAATTGTTGCAAGAGAAGGAAAGCATGGAGAGACTGTGTTGCGTAATCAAATGTTCTTGTATAAAATTTGAAAATTAACTTTGTCGGTCTTCTCACTAGACTTAGGTGTAGAGGGATCGGGAAGTTTTTCTAATTACGGAAAAAAATGGCAAGTCATACTCGAACAATTATAGCCTCTTCAGTTTTCGCATAACCAAACACCGGCAGCTTTGGCCCATTTTCAGTACATAAGCCTTGCGGCTTGTACATGAAACCAGTTAACTTTTCATTTTGTGCTGAGATTTACCATGGTGAAAGTTACTCGTGCACTCCGGATCATTTGCCATTAAAGCAATCATTACATTAACTTGCATACATTTTGGTCTTGAAAAGTCCTGTGTAGTGCCTTTCAATCACAGTTGTGTAAGATGTAACTAATTTGTTGATACAGATTGATCAAAGAATTCGATCGTGAAATTAAGGATGAAGAGAGCAGAAATCCACCTGAAGTGAATAAGCAACTCAACGATGAGAAACAATCAATGGTCAGTTTGTTGAAATTTTAATCCTTTTCCACTAATAATAACACGTATGTATCTCTCGTGAAAAGTGTTACTCAAAAAATTCTGTTTCATAATGTTTCTTGATGTCAATCTTTACTGAAGTCCTAATCTTTTCATCTTGGGTCATAGTTTATTCTAATAGTTGATCATAGTTTAACTTATCCCATCTATTCTGATTTCTGTCTTCAGATCAAAGAGTTGAACTCATTTGTTGCATTGAGGAAAACGTAAGTTCACCTACTCTTCACTTTTAATGTCATGATCTAATTACCCTAAAAATGAATATGACATGATCTAATCGATGTCCCAGAAATGCAACTATTTTTTTAGAACAATGTTTACCAATTAAAAATGCTTAAAGTGTTTCCATTTGATCTATAATGGTGCTTTGCAAAAGTCTTAGTTTATCTCTTAGTCTTTAGGTCCAGATAAGATCATATGCGATATCAGGAATCATATCCGGTAATAAGGCATTTTTAGCTTACGCCTTACGATGTGGATTTCTTAGTGTTTTAGCTGAACTGCAGGTACATGAATAGCCTTGATAATAAGAAGGTTGATCTCTTTGATATGGGAGCAGGAGTTAGTGAACCTACGGCTGATGACAATGTTAAAGTTGCATCATGTGAGATCTTACACACTCTTCTCATTCATATTTCCATTCTCAGTCTTAGTTTCCACGTCAAAACTTAAGGGGAATATGCTTAAGATTTTAAAACTTATTTCATCTTAAGCTCGTGTTTGTTTTCTGGAAAGTTTGATCTTCCTTACTTTAGTTAATGTCATATCTGCTTCTGTAATATGTAGTTGGGAGCTTTTTTGGGGGTATGATGATGAAATTAGACTCTCAGACTGTTGGTGTTACCTTTCCTGGGAGATTGGTCTTAGCTTGCTCACACTTCATCAAAACAGAAAAGTAGTGGATAATAAGTTTTAGATTCCCATTTTACTAGCGAAGGATATTTCTTAAGGATATATTTAAAGTCTTCACATATGTGCCTTGTTTCTCAACAAGAGAGATATGTTCTATAATCTAACGTTTAAATGTTATTCATTTTTTGATCGGTATTTAAATGTTATTCATTTAGCGATGTCAAATCAAGAGCTTATAGATGCGGGTAAGAAGACAATGGACGAGACTGATCAGGCCATTGAACGCTCCAAAAAGGTGAAGAGCAACTTTAAACATGTAATTGGTCAGTTTCAGTTTTTTCATTTTTTGTTCTCTGTTCATTCTTCTTTGATCGATCCGTAGGTTGTTGAACAAACAATCGAAGTGGGAACCCAAACTGCTGTTACCTTAAAGGGCCAAGTAAGGAACCCCATCATCTGATCTATGGAGAAAAAAAGTATGATAACCAATCTTGTTAGTCGTTTAACTTCCTTCTGCAAATGATTTGATTAAAAATTCCGCAGACTGAACAAATGGGTCGTATAGTTAATGAACTTGACACGATTAATTTTTCAATTAAGAAGGCATCCCAGCTTGTCAAAGAGATTGGTAGGCAGGTATGTTGAAATTTTGCCTTCTAAAATTTCCTATATATCCTTTTCAGAAACTAAAAAGTTGATTTCCCTTATCAGGTTGCTACAGATAAATGCATCATGCTGTTTCTATTCCTTATTGTCTGTGGTGTGGTTGCTATTATCGTTGTTAAGGTACCCTCGGTAGTTTATGTATATTGCTTTGTTTTTTTGGGGGGGATTAAACTTACCTATACTCCAAGGAAATGACCATATTTGACAATTTTTATAGTAGAAAGTATTGTTATCAATTAAATGGAAATCGGAGTGGACATGCTTCGAAGTCGGTCCTTTAAATGTCTTTTGGGCATGGCCCGACAGAATAAACAGCTCTATGGCATTAAGTGACCCTTGAGTAGCTCTATGACATAACATCTACAATATGAGGTGGTAACATTATTTTTCAGATTGTGAATCCCAACAACAAAGATATCAGGGACATACCTGGATTGGCACCTCCAGCGCCTTCGAGGAGGCTTTTGTATTTTGAAGAGAATAAACATTTTGGGTGAATCCCTCTCTGAGACTTAAAAATCGGCAATGAATTCTTTCTTCCAGAGGCTTTTTCTTTCAAACAAGTCGCAGTTTGTTGTCTATCAGATCTTTGTCCAACCAAATATTGTGGACTGGCAGGCTGTTCGTGGTCATCATTTGTATTTCCCTTTAATTGGTTTTATTTTTCACAAGTGTATCATATATTCTTCCTACATGTGCATATCTTGTTTGTGATTCTCTTTATGTAAATCACATCGAGCTTTGGTTTTTACTGCCTTTGCTTTTGAATGTAATCTTCATGCAACAAATTTCAACAGTTAATATATACATGAGTGTCTTGTTTCTCCTCTTTTGAATGGATATATATTGTTATCGTCTTTAAAGTGATATTTTACTAACCGTCTAACAGGTTTTGATACAAGCTAAGAACTCTATTACTCCCCTGCAAAAATGACAATGAAATACAAAAACACTGTCACATTGCTCAATTCGGCTAATAAAAGATTGTGCTACACTTTACTAGTCAGTTTCTCTTACAATAAAAGAATTCTCCATGTTTACTAGAGTGAAAACCAGGAGTATCAAAATGAACGTTGATAACATCATGTCCGCCTGTTCCAAGCTTTAGCCTTGATCTCCAACATTTAAAAAAGGCAAATCATGTACAGGCACGTTACAAAGAAATAACAAAACAAAATGATATAACATTTGATAAATCGCTTCTCTCAAAGAATGCGAGGGTATATGGACCACTTGCGTAGTCTTTCCTCAGTTTCTATAGTCTTGTTTCCTTACCAAATAGGCCATCCTCTCTAATTAATCTATGTAACATCCATTATGCATTATGGTTACCAAGCGTACGTCCAATATGTGACAACCTTGATGAAATTAGAGGTGCTTCTTCATCAACGTTGACATCGGATAAAGACCCATTTCCTCCGACACTTCCTCCATTGTTATCACCGGTGTTAGGCGTGAATATGTCAGACGACTTCTTCTCCAACTTCCAATCCTGTAAGGCATCACAAGAAGTCCAATTCTCAGAGAAAATACAGAATCAATAAATATTACACGTTTGTTCACAAGAAGTTCCATCCTAGTGACAAGAAAAAATAATACCATAACAAACCAGACCAACCAACCTCCCCCTACCCCTTCTTCCTCCCTCCCCCTCACAAAGGGTGAGGATAAGAGAGAAACAAAGTAAAATGACACAAGTGTTTGTACAGGGTGATTAGCCACGCTTTCAAGATTAAACGCAAACTAGGCTATTCCCAATTCAAGTGCTAAATAACAATGCAAAATAACTCCGATAACCTATCATCACTTTTTTCGTTTTCTGGTTTGATTTTGAAATATCTATTCCCCAACTGGTTGAAACCAAAACCAACAAAATAGAGAACTGTATGCATGTCATTAGTAAGGGTAGGTAATGAACGTCCATGATTTAAAATCAATGAAGCAATATGGCAATTTTCATAGTTTAATTTGAAGGATCTAAATTTTTCAGTCATCGTAAGTATCATCTTCTTTGGTATTAGTACAACATAGCAAATTAGGTAACAACATGAGACTTTATATTACATTGAAATGGTAAATGATGCCATCTAGTGAAAGGATAGATTCAACAATAACTGTGATTCACTGAGTCACTGACCTTTGCGATTCTCTCTGGAATGCTTTCAGCAGAAAGTTGGGATGCACGAACATCCTTGACCTTCAAGTAGTTATACATGACAACACCGCATAATGCTGCATTGGAAGGGAGTAGGGCAGGAGCAGAGAGTTTTTAGTAGATTAAATTAACAAACTTGATTATAGAGGGAAATTGTTGTCTAATAGAAAATTCCACTTTCACTCAAGACAAAAATTACCGATAGCATAGCCAATGATATTCAGCCCTGTTATTGTAGACTCGGGAAATATAACCGTTGAAAGAGCTATAAGTATCCAATCTTTTAGGACACCTGCAACCCGAATAGTAACTGCCCCAGTTCTGCCAATTACTAAGAAGATGGAGAAGTTTAAAGCCAAGGCACAAAGAGCATTAGAAAAGAAGATCCAGAAGTTGAACTGAATCTGTGATACTTCCATTTCAGGCTTCTCCAGTAAAAACCAAGGAACAAATAGAAATAGAAAACTGCACAGCACATAACGAAGCATAAATAATGAGCTATACAAGATAGATTCAACAATAATTAAATTATGCAAAGATAAATTTTTGTTGTTTCAAAATTGTCGAAATATTTCTAATTTTGTCCACCAATAAAGTGTACCGAAACCTGTATGCTGCACTTATTTATTGTAGCTAATCATTTTGGACAGAATTGCTAGAAAAAATATTTTTTGAAATGTCGAACTGACATAATACCTGCAAGGAGCTATATAGTATAAGCTGGTGATAGGATTTAGAGTCAAGCCCTTCTTTTGTAGAAGGACTTGCGTTAATACCAGCCTAAGAGCTTCTGCAAAGATTCCAGTAACCTGGTAAACTGTACCAACCACATTAAAATGAATCTCTCCGTATGAGGAAACGACAACTCCAACACTGACCAGCACCATGTTCATGAACACATCGCACCTTAGCTTGTCAGTGCCACACATAACAGCCATTAGAAATGTTGCCACAGGCACTGAAAATCCAAACTCAATGTAAGCGGACAGAATTGAAAGGTATCATAATGTCACTAAGAAAAGATTGCAGTGTTGTTCCTACATACTTAGAGCTTTAAGCATCTGAATGAAAGCTACAGAAATGTGCAAGTAAGCCGTATTACCAAACCTGCAACGAGAAACAGGAGAGGTAGTCAAGAGCAATCAAAGAAAAACAAGTATATCTTTTGTATAATAATACAAATCTTTATGATCAGTGTTGCAGAAGAGAGAACTGGTCATTCTTAATATTCTCTCAAAATATGATGACTTAAGGACATGTTTAGACTAATATAATGAGAATCGTTATTCATGGGAATGAAAATGATGGAATGGATTAGCTATTATCATTCCACTGTTGTGATGTTGGACTGTTGGAGTAAGTCGTGAATGCATTAATTGGTATGTCGTAATAAATACTGGAATGGGATATATTTTCTTTATCTTATTTCTCAAAATACTCTTAAATTATGTATGTATAACATACAATGTTTCATGGAGTGAGGATTGTGTTTTGGGGTGGGAGACTGGGAGTGAGAAATTTGGAGGGAATTTGAGGAGAACTTGGGTTAGAATTCCCGCTAATAGTGAATACAATTGGAAAGGAATAGCTAATAATCTAGTTTTAGATAGGAGTAGCTATTCTTTAAATAAGGGAGATGGTATTCCTCTAGAATAACCATTCCCCCTCATTAAATCCTTTCCAAACAGCTGAAAAGCTATTACTAAGGAATACTTATTCCATTTCCATTAGTATTCCTATGTACCAAACATGCCCTTAGGAGTAGAGATAAGACCTATAATTTCCTATCACCAGTTACATAATTACATTACATGAACAAAATATGATGCACGTTTAGAGTGCAGATATCATGTCAAAATATATACATCCAAGCTGATGCTGATCGAGCAAAAGAAATTTGAGGTAACTAGCACTATAAATTTTGACAGTGGGGCCTGATGACGTTAAAATTCCTAACTGAGGGCACTGCTTCTTGTTGGGCCAAAAGACCACTAAGATTAATTGTGGCTGATGATTTGCAACGAGAAATTGAGATATGGAAGTCAAATATTACTGCATATTACCTATGTTGGTCTTAGTTCAATCAAGCCAATGCAAAGTCATTTGACCCTACTAGGCCAAAGTACATCGGTAAAGTCATGGAGAAGTTTGGATATGATCCAGAAGTAGCCTATTTATATCTAGCCAATAACTTGATAACAAACAACTACAAATTGCAGAAGGAGAATCCAAAGACTAACCAAGATTAAGACTGCACTCACCCTCACTCACTTATCAAATCTAGGTAGAATTGTCAAAGATATTACCCAAGCCCGGGTAGCTACAATAATAACCACCATAAAATGTGTACTCATGCTGTCAAGAATCATAAAAGACGCATAATCGTTTCACAAGACAGTCTTATTTTAGTTCAAGTATCTTACCAAAGACTTGATGCAAAGAACGCACTTATTGGTATTACACATGTAGCATATCTGCCAGAACAAGAAAAGTAGATTACATGACTGTAAAATTTAGAAACTTCAGCAACAAACATATTTTCTTTTCTTTTTCATTTTTCATTCACTTACATTTCAAAAGTCATTTTGACCGGAGACACAACCTGCATATTCAAAGATTCAAATGAAATCTTTTTAGGCATAAAAAGAAGTAGATAGATAATTGAGGGGAAAGAATACAAGTAAACCACTGTGTGTACAGAATGTAGATATGGAGAACACAATGTCAACACTATTTTCTACTAGTTATCTAGATAAGTAGTAGTTTCAGGGAATCTACTGGTTACATATCAAGCAAAAATCAAAGAACAAAGCTATGTTAGATAGCATATGTCAAATTTGGGTATGAAGCCATACCTTGAAAACGCGTACTAAAAAGAATGCAACAGCTCCAGAAAATCCCATATGAATCATTGTAAGCGTAATGGGAAGAGGAAAATTAAAGTATTTTGGAGAGAGTACCCACTGCAACATAGAAGAGTACAATAAACTATAATCGCCCATCAACCGGCAGTACCCTCATTTTTGGAATAAAAAAAAGCATAATAGCTAAGCTTTAGTTTAATGACACATCTCACTGTAAATGTATCACGTTCGTAAGCAATCAAGGATAGAGTAAATTTCCGATAAGAGTCCAGGAGCAATACCTTGTTGTACAATATAACTCCAGATGATAGCAGAATGTAGATCAACAGGTATAGATAAGTCAGCAGAAGCGGTTTGCTAACAATCATTGTTGCCTGTTCGAATTGTTTAGAGAATGACCTAAATTGTAAATTAAAGGCCTCTATACTATCTTTCTAGTATTCCGCCTCTCAAAACATAATGATTCGGGCCATAGAAGTTCTTGGCTACCATCTAAACCCAGGAGTAAAACTCATGTCCTTGGTTATAATGAGTTTACTTTATAAAGTGGATTGCACTTGTAAATGAATGCTGAAGTTCATAAATCCGTAAAGTTAATACCTGAAAGAAAAGGCAGAGGTAAGAAATTAGATTTCACTACGAATTCCAATCGGAAGCTAAGCCCAAGCAATCAATGCCATATGCTAAATGCAAATCTAAAAGAAGAAGATTGAAGCAGCAACAAATACTTTCCAAAACGTACACGAAAAAGCCTAATCAGAAGCGGTAGAAAGAATCCGTACGTCACCGACAAAGAGAGGAAATGAAGTGCAGAAGAAATTATGCACCGATTTCAGCAACGAAACCTGTGTGGAAGCAAAGAAGTAGAAGTAATCACAAGCAGTAGATTTCGATCTGAAACAAAGAAATAAACGAAAGAAAAGGATTGGATCTGATGAGGAATGATAGGAAAGCGAACAACCAATGAAACAAAAAAAGAGAGAGGGAAAAAACATGGAAGAGAAATTGAAAGGGAAATTACTTGCAAATCGATGATCAATAGAGTGTCGTAGAGAATCTCATCTCAGAGATCTCCCTGATAACCCACCAGGCTCCCACTGATAACCAAACAACACACAAACAGAGAGAGAGAGTAAATGATATAAAAGTGTACGAGTGTGGTGGGGTTGGGGGGTTGGGGGGTTGAGGGAGGATGATAATAAATAATAAAGGAAAGAAAAGACAATTAGGCAAATGGGGTCGTTCTTTTATCTTATAATTAAGGTTTTTTATTTAGTCAAGCCTAATGTACTGGTAACACTGCTCTCTTTTGCTCAAGAAGTTATTGTTCTCTAGCGGCTACAATGTGATTAGAGGTGGCAATCGTAGATTCGACTCCTGAAATCGGTTGAATCGATCCGTTATAATTTGATATGATCCGGTCTTAAATAATATCGGGTCGGTTAAGGATGACAGGTCCGGTCCGGGTCATCACAGACCTTATCTTTAAGGCCCATGGACCGACCCAGATGCTAGTCTGAATCGGCCCGACCCGTGAATCTATTTTTTTGTTTAAAAAATTGTACAAATTGCATGTACTGAAGTTTTAACCATTGACATTTCTCTTATTAATAACTCTTTACCACTAGACCAATACAACATTTGTTAAATATATTGTTTAAAATATATTATTATTTTCTTTTAACACATTTTATCAAAATTTCGAATAATACACTTTTGAGATAAACGTATTTAATTAAATAACAAATAACATTTTTTATTTAAATGAATATTTTATTCAATGAAAAATTAGATTCATGAAAACTTTAAAAAATATTGGTTTAATATTCCTAATATTCTTTGTTCTGTTAATGAACATGAATTATAAATTAGTTATTAATTATTTATCATATTTTTATATTTTATGTGAATATGAATATCACTAGTTTATGAATTTAATAAATAAAATAATTATTTTTCTCATTATTACAAGTTTTTCTATTGAGATTTTAAAGTAATAAAATAAAATAATTATAAGAAAGTAACATGACTTCTATATAGCTTAATGGTAATTCCTACACTTCATCTATTCTTCACCGAGGTTCAACTCTCCTCATCTATATTTTTTAGAATTAAATTACATTAAAGGGAGGGGAAACGGGCCGGGCCGGTTATTTAACCGGGACCGGCCCGGTTGCCACCCCTAAATGTGATAATGAGGTCCACCTTGTACAGTTTTGATTGATTAAGATCTGAACGGTTCATAATTGTCTAGAAAGAAAAATAAAAAACTGACTTATTTTAATTTTTTTTATAAGTCAAACTAGATTCGAATTATTTTCTAATCGAACGAAGATCACTGACGGCCAGAATGTGAATTTCTTGTGGTTACTCACCATATGATTTTTATCTATTAAATAAGATAAAATTTAACAATGCCGGGGGTTTTTCCCCGGCATTGATGCCGACAATTTTTTTATTCATCAAATATGTGTTAGAGTTCATCAAATACGTACTAATGGTTCACCAAATATGTAATGAGATTTATCAAATACGTACTAAGAGTTTACCAAATGCGTAATAGAGTTCATCAAATACGTACAAATTAATAAATCTTGGAGGGGTTCACAAAATATGTACTGGTATTCATCAAATATATACGTGGGGCCACCAAATATGTATAAATTAATAAATCTTGGAGGAGTTCACCAAATACGTAGTGGGGTTCATCAAATACGTAGTAGGATTTACCGAATATGTAATGTGGTTCACTAAATACGTATAAATTAATAATTCTTGGAGAGGTTCACCAAATATGTAATGAGGTTCATCAAATACGTAGTGGGGTTCACGAAATACGTATTATCTGTTTGAGAGCTAAAACCTGTTTTGTGAAACAATTTAGAGAGGGAGTATTAAGATGCAAGAAGATAAACAGTAAGAATTGTATTAACAAACAGTTTGAACTGTTCATTTAAATTGTTTAAATAAAAATTGGAATGTTCATTTACTGCTTTTTATCCTAAGGGTACTAGACTGGCTATACTCTCTAATTTGTGGATTATAACTAGAAGATGATTGAAAGTTAATTTTAGCAGTACCATCAATGTACTATTGGATGTAATCTACGTCTTCAATTGGTCATTGGATTGGAGTAGGTTGACTCTCATTAGTTAAAAGCCAATTTTGAAGGTAAACTAATATCAGACCACCTAATTGTTTTAGGAACTCTAATATTGGCATTACTATGGTTATATTGAATCTATCGGGTTTGATTCTTTGGACTCCTATTGATAGCTTGGAAATTCATATTTGTTTTGGTAACTTTGTAATGCATTCTGAAGATTAAAGCTAGAGGTTGGGTGCCTTCTAAGACTTGGTAACCACTAGTTTTAATATTTAAAGTTAATGATGTTAAAATATGAGGATCTGCTAAACTAATAGACAGATCTGAAAAATAATCAAAATGGATTGGAGCATTACAAAGAAATGATTCAATTAATCCAAAAATACTATCATTAAAATTTATAAATCTTGCATCTCACAAGGCTAGCAAGACATAGGTATTCATGCCTCTTCTTGTGAGTGGTTTAACTCCAATCTGGACTAAACCAAAATTAAAGAAATTATATCCTTCTTGAATATGATGCTTTATTGCATTAGAGGAAAGTAATTAGTAAGTTTCATGCTCTTTCCCAAGAACATATATTTTTTAATTATTTTTACATGATGCTGAGGCTTGAATGAAGCAACAGACCATGTTGATTTATAAATATTTTTATTGGGGATATTAGGTATATTCCATACCCTATGATCTACTTGATCATCTGCTAATTTAATATGTTCATTATTTATTATGTCAGGTATTCAGGTTATTGTTGGCCTATTACTACTAGAAGAATTACTTCTAAATAATCTATTCATAACTCAATTAACTAAATTATTCTTATTATCGAGATTTTCATACTGTATTTTTTATTATTAATCTTGTGGTGACCTCTACAACCTTCTATTAGGCTTCACTCTTCTCCTTTTCACCTCTACAACCACCCTACCCTCGGAATTTACGTATCTAAGAGGTATTACCTAGGTCCTTGAAGCTAACTAAATAGAAGCTGGTATGTCAGCCTCTGACAAACAGATTCACAGATTAAGTAAACAAATAATACAGAGAAATAATCAATTATAAGAATAACCACCCACATGGGCGAGAGTGAGATTAGATATAAGCAATGATTCATGTAAGCAAATAGGCAACAATAATATCAATAACCAGCCATAATAGGCGGTGAACAGTTTAGTTATACATAAATTGAAGTAGAAACAGTAAATGAGCAGTATTATCCCCACAGGTTTGGCTCTGACTCCAAAAGGCGCGGATCAACAATAATTTAGAGAGGGACTATTAAGATGCAAGAAGATAAACAGTAAGAATTGTATTAACAAACAGTCTATACCCTTAGGTTTGGCTATGATATCAAAAAACACGGAATCAACAATAATTTAAAGAGATATGCAAGAAGATAAACAGTAAAAATTGTATTAACAAACACTAATTATAAAAACTGATTGTGGTGTAAGATTAAAAGCTTACACAAACAACGTTTATTGGCAACAATAAATTAGTGCTCCCGTTCACTAATTTATGTTGAAGAAAAAAGAAGAAAAGATTTATAGAAGCTGAGCAGAAGAAGAAAGCTTTGTTTCACAAAACATGTTTTAGCTCTCAAATAGTTAAGAGTTGTAAAATGAGTTCTGATGAAGAAATGGGAGAGGGCTACCTATTTATAACCAATGAAAGTGGAGTTCACCGGGAACCCATCACTTACCTGTACTACTATATTCTATAAAAGTAAAAATATTTTACATTTCTACTCTTGTTTACTTTTAACTAAGAATAGTAAAAAACATAAATAGTTGCCTAATCATTTGACAACTAGTACAATTATTATAGAAAATGACAAAAGAAGAAAAGATTTATAAAAGATGAGCAGAAGAAGAAACCTATGATTAGTTAATTGATCATGAATACACGAAGTAGTATTACTTGACGTTCCAATGAAATATTCAATTATTGTGTAAAGAAGTGTGTTGATGGCATCAGACATTGTTTCCTGATCTTCACCAATGATTGGAGTTCCCTCAGCATCAATCTTAACTACTGAAATGATAGAATTTTTGGATTCTTCTGTGAGATATTTTTCCCACCAGGAATGAAGTATTCATATGAATCATATGACTAAAAGATTGATTACCTCATTGTGAGGCAAAATATATGTGATGATGTAGTTATTAGCTACCATTGCCATATGCTGCATTTTGTTGAGAACTTCCTGTTTAGAAAATTCATCAATATTTCATTCGCATAATTTCTCTGCAGACACAAAAAATTGATTAACTAAAGAATTTTAAAAAAATTGAATATCAGTATAAATAGGCTTTTTAGGCCATCTCCTTTCTAATTTATTAATTTCTGAATTTCTAAATGATTCTTCAATATTATCAATGTTTGAAGATTCACTTATCGTGGATTCTGACCTATGGTTTCTGAATCTGAATTATTGTGTTGATTAATTACCTTCAATTCTTGATGTATATTATCAATAATCTTTCAGATTTAATTTAAGATGATTCTAAATTTTTAAATGATTCTTCAATATTATCAATGTTTGAAGGTTCACTTACTGTGGACGACTCATAAGTGGACTCTGACCTATGACTTTCCAAATCTAAACCATTGTCTAGATTGATCACTTTTAATTCCTGAAGCACTTCATTAATCTGTTTATTAAGGAGAACAATATTCAGAATGGTTTTGTCTGAAAGATTTATTAAAGATTTTTATTCTAAAGATTCATTAGGTTTAAAATCATGAAGATCATCAACCTAATTCTCAATTTTGTCAAATTGTTTTTCTATTGTAATTAGACTTTGATTGGTGTAATTAAGTGTTCAACTAAATTTTTATTTAGTTTTTCTTCTTTTGAAATCTTGAAAGAAGAAGTAGTGGTTAAAAAATTTCTATGGTTAATGTCCTTAACGGAGGATGATTTTTTAGTTTCTAAATTTTTTAATTTTTCTTCAACTTTGTTAACATTTGAAGATTCATCAATTGTGAAAGATTCATAGGTTGATTCTAATCTATGGCTTTCTAAATTTCAACTACGATCCTTCAATTCTGGAAGTTTATTGTTAGTAAGTTTTTCAAATTTTGAACAATTGTTTTGGCTATCAATTTTATCAAAATAAGATGAGTCATTAGTTTTTAAATTCTTTAATGTTTGTTCAACTTTATTAATATTTGAAGGTTCATTTATTGTGGAATATTATAGAAAGATTCTAACCTATGGTTATCTAATTCAGAGGTACTATCTTGGTCAATAACCTTAACATATGATTTAATTTCCCAATTTTTGGATGGTTCTTCAGTATTTTTTGAAGATTCATAAATTGTAAATTACTTATAGGTAGATTTTTAACCTTTGTCTATCTGATTCTGAGATATTGTTTCTCAAAATTTCTAATTTTTTAAGTTTTTTTCATCAGGAGTTTTCTCATAATGAAGTTGGAAAGATTAAATGAAATCTTTTTTAGGTTGAGAATTTTGATGATTAATTAAGATTTTTTCAGGTGGTGAATGACTGACACTCACCACACTGGAGTCTTCCTTGACACATTTAGATTTGGGAATTTCTTCAATATTTTTCTCATAAATATCCTCGATATAATCAAGGAAAAATATGTCAGATTTGTATTTTTGCATGAGTGTCTTCCATTTAGCAAGTATAATTTTTCTTTGATCCATATTATATGAATCTCTGAACCTATTATGTCTATTAAGATTGGTTGGGTCATCATTGTGTTTATTTAGACTTTCTCAATCTAGTTTATATTTTTGGTTCTGCATATTTGGATTCAAATTTTTAGAATTTTTTAAGTTTTGTTTTAGTTTTTTAATCCTAAAATCATTATTAATAGATGATTCAGGAAAGGAACTCCTAGGAGTACTAGATTAGCTATATTCCCTAATTTGAGAATTAAAATATTGATAATTAATTTTATTAGATTATATATTATTAAGGTTTGTCTGATGTTCTTGGGAACTTATTTCTTTAGGTTCTAGACTTTTAATTTTTAAATTTTTTAATTCTTGCTCTATTGGAATCATAATATCTTGATCATTATTAATAGATGATCTAGAAGATGATTTAAAGTTAATATTTTTATTGGAGATTTTGGATATATTTCATATCTCATGATCTACTTGATCAAAGTCTTCAAAATGATTTTCTTGATCATGTGAAAGGTATTCGAAATGATCATTTTGATCATCTGATGAGTATTCAAATTATTTATGATCTACTTGGTCATCTACAAATTCAAAATATTCTTTATCCACTATGTTGGATATTGAAGATATTATAGACCTAATGCTACTAGAAGAATTACTTCTAGATAACCTACGCATTGCTCAAAATAACTAAATTATTCTTATAATTGAGAATTCCATACTGTATTTTTGTTACTAACCTTGTCGTGACTTCTACAACCTCCTATTAGGCTTCACTCTTCTCCATTCTGCCTCTACAACCACCCTACCCTCAAAATTTACGTATCTAAGAGGTCTTACCTAGGTCTCTGAAGCTAATCAAATAGAAGCTGGTACGTCAGCCTTTGTCTGAGCAGATTCACAGATTAGATAAACAAATGATACAGAGAAATAATCAATTATAAAAATAATCAACCACTTGAACGGAGAGTGAGATTATGTAAAACTAAATATTCATGTAAGCAATTAAGCAAACAATATCAACAATTAAACCAGCCATAACATACGGTGAACAGTTTAATTATGCAGAAATTCAAGTAAAATAGTAAATGAGCAATATTATCTCCACCAAGTTTGGCTCAGATACCAAAAGGCGCGGAATCAACATTACGTATTTGGTGAACCCCTCTAAGATTTATTAATTTGTACGTATTTGGTTAACCACATTACGTATTTGATGAACTCATGTACATATTTGATGAACATCGATACGTATTTGATGAACCCCTCCAAGATTTATAATGTATACGTATTTAGTGAACTTCATTACATATTTGGTGAATCTTTGTACGTATTTAGTGAAAACCAGTACGTATTTAATGAACCCTTTCAAGATTTATTAATTTATACTTATTTGATGAACTCCAGTACATATTTAGTGAACTACTAATACGTATTTGATGAACCCAAAACGTATTTGATGAACTCAAAAAAAAATTATCAGCATCAATGTGACCCATTAAATAAATTATCGATTTAGTACACCTCACCTGAATTGATAATAATGGTGGTCGGCCCCCATATTCGACTATCTGCACACCTCTGCAGTCCGCACTACAGTAGCTGTACGCAATCTTCTAGTCTTCAAGCTTAGCAAATTAATGGCATTTCTCTGCTTTAGTTTCTTAACCGTATTGTGCTGATGACCGAAAACCCCACCTTCCGCTCACCCAATTAAGAGTCTACAGAAACTACCATCTATTTTACAGTGAGCATTATATCAATGTGCAATCAATGTTCCTCTTCACATTATAATTTTTTATTTTACTTCTTGAAACTGGATTTTCTTCTCTTTTTTAAGTACTATTGTTTTATGCTAAATTATCTCTTATTAGTTAAGACATATATAGAGGTTAGAGCCTCAGAAAAAGGGCCGGAGCTCCTACTACAAAGAGATACTTTTTGTCTAACTAATAAGAGAGAATTCATTACCGTTTAACTACACACCGGTCATTCTACATATACGGTATATGGAATGTTTTTGTTATATTTGTACATAAAATCTATACATAAGTACATATATACATAAAAATAGTTCATGTATTGTACATAGGTAGAATTTTCCTTTACACAGATTTTTTGCTGGATGGATCCACATCAATAGAGAGAAATTTTATGAGAATTCCTTCTTTTTAACCCTGTTGATTTCATGACATGCTTTCCTATTATTAGGGTCAAGCAGCACCAGAATTTCACTAGCGCTAAGGTAAACATGCCGATTGCAGAAGTAAAGTAGAACACCACAATTTTTTATCTGTAAAAGTAGAACATTACATTATTAAAGTCACAAATCTCATATCTTCATTCCTTACATAACCTGATCACTATAATGCTTCTCAATTATACAGAACCCCTTATATTTGGAACTCTTACATAAAAGGATCCTAATGGTGATTGTTAATACATGTCCTGAAAGTATACTGTTTAGGATAAACTAACAACAAATTGTGTCAAAGGATGATGGATTATTAAAAAGGATTCATCGTATCAGTAATTGGGTTTGGGAGTGGGAGCAGACCGTGCATTCAGTAAAGTTTGTAGAGTATTCACAACAATGCTCATACTTGGTCGAAAATCAGCTTCATATTGCACACATAGGGCTGCTACAGACGCCATCTTTTTACCACAACACCAAACCAACCAAAACACACGCAACAAATTTGTGAGAGAAAAGTGCAAGTAGTAAAACTTTAAGCTAAAAGAATATTTGATAGTGAAAGGAATTCAATGGTCAAGAAATATCAATCACCTTTGCAACTGCCTTGTGAGGATACTCCCCATTGAGCCTTGTATCAATGCATTGCTTTACCTTATCTTCACTCAGTTTTGGTGTTGCCTAACAGAATCCAAATCATAAAAGCTATAAGGATGAATGAAAATTTGAAATATAGTAGATTACTCAGTAAAAAACGTTTAAAACTGGAATGAAGTTAATCTGTACCCATGTAACGAGGCTCTGCTGCCCACGTGGCAGTGTATGATCAACAGGTTTGCGACCGGTTAAGAGTTCAAGTAGGATCACACCAAAGCTGTACACATCACTTTTAGTACTCAGCTGTCCAGTCATTGCATATCTGACATCCAATTCCATAGAAAATAAGGTCCATGAGTTTTTAAGAAGGGATATCAAATGCAAAAGTAAAATATAACTCAAAATATCAGTCTCATGTTATGATTTTTGCTTTTCCTACTGCTTACTGAACGTAAACAAAAAACTTCCATATTATTTGTTAGATTGATTAATCACCTTTTACAATTAGACAGTGGAAGGAGGCAGAAGTACGACTTACTCTGGAGCATGATAACCAAAAGCCCCAAGAACACGAGTAGAATGAAGACGTGCTGCCATGTCAGGGGCTTGATTTGACAAATCGAAATCAGCAATCTTAGAAACATCATCATCGAAAAGTAGTATATTACTGGACTTTATGTCACGATGGATGATTCGAGGTCTTGTCTTCTCATGAAGATATTCTAGTCCCCTCGCCGCTCCAACTGCAATTTTTACTCTTTGGGTCCAAGACAGGACTGGACCAGGCTGTGCTCCTTTTACACCTTTTTTTCCTATTCCACAAATTAAACAGCTATACATTAGCCGAATAAAAATAAAAAGAATAAGTCACTCGGCTAGAAGCACCAATATGATTTTATGGCCAAGCATGATCCAATAATGATAGAAAGAATGTGACTGATCAACAACTCCGGCAGTTCAAAGTCAAGCAAAATTATCTTCAAACAACTTACCATGGAGAATATCGTGGACGGACCCATTTGGCGCATATTCATAGGCAAGGACTCGCAGTCCCCCATCGACACAATAACCAACAAGTTTGAGAACATGTTCATGTTGTAGTCTTGATACCAAGGAGACCTGTAAATTTTTTTCATTAATTAAATTAAAATACAGGAGTTCTTTATAGTGTAGCAATCATACACATTGTGGTTTATTATAATCCCAACCTGTGCTAGAAATTCTTGCTCTGGTAGCTTACTGGAATCTAACTTTTTGATGGCTGCAGCCTGCCCACTTCGGAGAACACCACGATATACACTTCCAAAAGAGCCCTCGCCAATTGAAGCCTTGGAACCAAAATTATCCGTTATATCTTTCAATTCATCCACTGGAATTGGGAGAACGGCAATAGGTTGGACATTCACTGTCCGGGAACCGTTTGTTGCAGCTTCACTGGTATAATAACCACCACCGTTGGCTATAATAGAGGCGAATTAAAAGCCAAAACGGTAAGGATAGAAACCAATTTATAAGTTAAATATTAACTGTCCCAAGTATAAGGAACAGGAGCTCTTTATGCTCCCTCCACATCATATTGCAGATAAAGAAAAATATGAAAATCAATTTGAGTGCAGATTCATAAGGTTTGGAGATATATAATTACCGGCTGAATTACTTGGGATGAATGGTCCATTATCAGTAGGTTTACGGATATCACCCTCCCCACAACAGCCAAAGCAACTCATGATGCTTTATCCTGCAACAGTAGCAAAGTAAAAATGTAACATGCATTATTTGATCAAATCCCAGAGAAGCAAAAGCTTTGCTTCCCTCAAAAGCAGAATCTGCATGTAATTAAGATACTAGCACTGCTCCCCAACATCATGCTAAACGTTCTCTTTCGAATGAGACAGGGACATAAATAGGACAACCCACCTATTCTACAAGGGATGCATAAACATGCTGTTACTGGTAACAAAATGAAGAGTTTAAACCTGAGATAGAAACTGAAGCTCGGAAATTCTCGAATACAAAGAGGATGGAAAGAAACGATGAGGACTTAATTTTGCCTAGACATTTTGGCTATATTTGCATCTTGGGAAGAATGAAGGAAGGGAAAATGAGAGGAAAAGAGAGAGAGAATTATCAAATGAAGTGAAAGTCATTACTATCAACGTTCTACACTCCATATGCCAAAGACTCTAAACGAAAGGAATGTAATCCTTAACAAACTCCTTGCTTTTTCCCTCCTAGTTTCAAAGATACAGAAATAGCCTTCAAATAACAAAATGAGTAAAAAGGTATAAGAAAAGGAAAGTGACCGAACGTGTATGCTTGGAATCTAGAAGAAAGTAAGAATAGAGTTCACTGACAGATTAATGCATGACTTGCAATTTCTGACCACAAACGAGCATCTATGGTAAAAGACTTGTGAAATTAGGATCATGGAATTAGAATTAGAAACTAAAAGACCTCCAAACGAATCACTAACAATTGGAAAGAAACGATACGATTAAAAACAAGCTGCTGGGCCAGAATTGATCAGGATTCACTAAGCATCACAAACATAATTCTTCAATTATGAGGTCTCCATCCCCGCAGAAAGTAAAAATCGAAAGTTTACAAATTACCTTGTTCCTTTCTCAGAGACTCTATAAAATTAAAGCTGAATATGTACATATGTACGAAGAGAAGTTGAAACTGGAAAAAAAGTACATGAAACAGATGACTGAGAAGGAAATAAACCTGGAAAAGGAGCCGAAACCCAGATAACTAGATCTTCAAAGAAAACTCTTCTCAGCCCAAGAAAATTCTGCCCTCGTATTAGTGTAAAGACGAAAGCTTGGGAAAAGTAGGAAAGTGGACTTTCAGTGGGTCTTTGTGTTTAAATCTCTTTTCTATCCTTTCTTCCTTTTTTGACTCAGTTTTCTTTTATACTCCCACACAGAGATATCTGACCGAAGCCAACGACCAACGAATGAGGTGGCGTGGTTTAGCAATAATGCATGCAAAGCGGTAAGCGCTTGTATTTTCTATTCTACTTTCCTTTTGGTCCATCCCACCCAGCCCCAATATAAGCTTTTCCTAAAAGAAACTTTTTATAAAAAGAAAAAGAAAAAAGTGAAACAATAACAGCTTTTACAATAATTTTAACATTCTCAAAATAATTGAAAAAAAATGGTGAAGTACGACTAATTTGAGTCTATCTAGTGAGGATGATAAAATACTGTTTGAAGTAGAAATTTAGAGATGATTAACAAAAAGTCTAATGAGGTTGTAAAATATAAAATGAATCTGAAAAATCATCAACAATGAGGGGAATGTCTTTATTTATAGAGAGCTTCTAAGTGAGGTCCATTATAATTAATCTTTACTAGTTGAGAGTAGACCCTATCTAATGACACATCAACAATAAATAATACACGGATACCCTCGTCACTCACATGGTAAACCACTATGATTTTGACTTGCCACAGTGACACATGTCGCTCCTCTGAATTACTAGCTGTTAGCTTTGACTTTTCAACGTGATTACTCGATCCATGTCAGCAACCGACCAACATAAAATGTATCTTGGATTATTCTTTTTATATATTCATTCATATCCTTGTAACTACTAAGTCAAGTGAAAAAAACTTGAGTGTGTCTCTTGCCTAAGAACAATCCCGGGGGTTGTGGTCTGGTAGGATTCGGACGAGGTTACGCAGTATTGAAAATGATATCCTTTCACTAGTATGGCCTTTTTGAGGGTCGTTGATGTGTCATCTTCTCATCGTGGGAGGTTACTTAGTTGTTAGGACACCCCTCGGGCGGGGTCCCGAACGAAAATTATCTATCTCGTCGATGTGGTGCACTATGTGTGTTCTTCCTTCCCGAATTCACGGTCAGTGCATTTGACACGTGACGCAATGTGAAAGGTAGCGTACATGAAAATATTTCCCATAAATACATTGGCCCACACCACTATGGTTATAAGAAATGATGACTGGACATTACCACCTCTTCGAGCTTGTTGAGGTGTCATTACATAGGGTTCATTGCCAATTAGCCAAGGGATTAATTGGAGTGGACCCCACATGAAAGCTTCTCTATAAATAGAAGTATTCCCCCTCATTGAAAATGAGTACTTTTGACACTTTGAGATTCATTTTGTATTTCCCAACTTACTAGATTTAGAGAATTCTCTCTAAATTCCTCCTTCCAAGAACATTTTGTCACATTCCATAGGATGCCTCGAAGCGCTCATCATTCACCCTTAAGATCTCAACTTCCACCTTCCTAAGCCATATATATCATTTATTGAGACTAGATCACATTTATAACTGCACTCATATGATGTCAAGGTCACACCCTCTTAGCTCCTGAACATTTGACAACTCCACTAGGGAGTGATTTGTCACTACAACTATGGTTGGATGTGGATTATCTATCAGGACTTTCTCTCAGATTGACAGTTACACAATCTTACTAGCAATCTTGGCATTACATGAGACGGATGAGAGTACTTCCTAGGAGCAGCCTACAACCACTATATTATAATCACCACTACACTAGGGAGGAATCACACTAAAGTTATTAGGGAATTACAAATCTCAACCAGGATCTCCATGGTCCCAATTGTGCCTAATGTTGAATACTCTTACCCATTCTTCCAGGGCACTCTCACACATCATTCGTGTGCACTTCATCCATTGCATTTGATTCAGAATGATCAGCGGCAAACATGCTCGAAACAACCATAAGTCTCAACTCAAACCACTCACATCATTCATGCGCCTGTCATCTTCAACGGCATTCCAATACCTAAGATGGTTACTGGCAATAAGAATATGAGTAAATCGTCCATCTCTGCTCTTGTCATCATCTTATCCGTTATAACAATGCAAGTACCACTAGTGCGTGAGACGCATGACGACTTTACCATTCACTCATGAGCACTTATAAAAAGATGCTTCAAGCAGAGATGTCATTCAAGTACAACGAGAAGATTGGTTGTGTAAAGTGACACGTAATGTACTTTGTTGATGATCTAAAACTACATGGCCATGACAGCTCTATGCCTGACTCAAAAAAATGAAGAAAATTACGGAACATATCATGGAATCTAACACACAAAAAATCATGACAAAAGAGAAAATTTCACAACTCATGATTTTTATTTTAATTATGACTATTACATGATGGTTGCAATAACGTCACAAACTTTCTTGCATGATGACTATTGCATGACTTTTGCATAATTACTATTGCGTGATAGTTGTAACGACGCTCTAAGCACCCATTACATGATGATTTTGGTTAAGAGGTCATAAAAAATGAAAAAATTGCTCATGCGAAACAAATATCACTCACTATGCAATGGCACCTAAGGCACCATTTCATGTGGGGAGTTAAATTCCACAATGCAATGGCCCCTAGGCGCCATTGCATCCCTAATGACGTCCTTAGGCGTCGTTGCATGTGGGAAATTTAATCCCACTTTGCAATGGCGTCTTAGGCGCCATTGCAGGCAATCCCACATTGCATATAGGGAATTATATTCTCCTATGTAATTGTGTTTTAGGCGCCACTACATCCACTGTGTATTGGCGTCTATAGCGCAAGCGTAGTGTCACAGATGCACGATGCTTAAGAGGCTTCTCACAGTGATGATTGAATCGATTCTAATAAGTTTTCACTTATTTGATATTTTTTCAATTATTATATATTCAAATATAATCATTTAGTTGTTTACATCTTTTCATTATCTACCCATTCTCACTAAAAAAAATATTTGTTTGCGAGCGTACAGAACATGTAACTATGTTACCAGTACATCATACATGTGACTACGCTGCCACAACCCACTATGCGATTGTGCCTAACGCGCCAGCGTAATGCCACAAATGAACGTGGCCTATGATTTTGCTTCACTCTAATGACTAAATCAGTATGTAACATGCAATTGCGTCGCCACATTCCACTTCCGGATGTCATTGCACCATCAGAGCACATTTGTCACTGCATTTTCGTAGCGCTCCTGCAATTGCATTGACATAGCATACCCGCAACTGCGTTGCCATAGCACATCACCATTGCACTGCCATAGCACACTCGCCATTTCACTGCCATAGCATACCTGTCACTATGCTCCCATAGCACCACCCACGATGGAGCCTCCCATAGTACACATGTAAAGGAATTTTGTGCAACTCACCAACAACACAATTATCATATATCAAGACAATACCTCATGGCGTAATCTACAAATATACCTCTCGTGACACCTTACAACAACGCCTCATGTGATACTTTGTGTTTGCACCTTATAATGGAACCTCCCAAAAAGCGTGCGGTGTACTACCTCACGCTGGTACATCTATTATGATGATGCACTCTATCATGCTAGTACATTCGTGATGAGAAAATACACCTCAAGACAGTAGACAACAGGCTTTGTGCTAGCACACCCATACTGGTGACATCTCATACGATCAGTGGTTCACATTACCATACCTTCAAATGGCGATTTTCACGCAATAATGGCTTATGATAACACGTGTGCTTCCAACCCAACATCGGGGTCAGTCTTGACATGTGCACAAATGACTTTCATCTACCACGCCAAGTTTTTATGTCAAGAGAAAGAGTGAGCATCATAGAATTGGGAAGAGAATCGCAAGGGTTGAATTAGGAGTTATCAACATACGTGTAGGCTGTAACGGTTCAAGGATAAAGCTATGGACTATGAAGATGATTACAAAGATGAGAGGTTTACGAGTACCTTTATGCATACTATTGTAGGATCGATATGGCAACCCAAGGCGGGGGAGAATTGGGTGATCGTGTTCAAATTAAGAAAATTTCGCACTCAAGTGAAAAATGAATGTTCAAGAATGAACTTCAATATTTCACGAGTTTAACTTTTGAAAAGATAAATAATTAATAGATAAAAGCGTGAAAGTAAATAATGCTTGTGATAATATAAATGCAGAAATATAGAGCAAGCAAATAAAATAATTATGGAAACTTAAAGTGCTGCAATTAAATTACAAAAATTACGTGCGATAAATTGAAGTGCGGAAAATTAGAGTGCAAAAAAATTAATAGCATAAAATAAAAAAGAGAAGAATGAGAAGAAGATAGGCACATGATATTTTTACATGGTTTGGGAAATCTTATCCCCTACGTCCACACTGCAAGGCCCCCTTAGAGATTTTTAATCCCACGATATTCTTAAGGGTGAAGATCAAATCTTTCAAATCCAATTGGCTTATGGGTGCCAACTAAACTTCACAAGGCTATGTATTTCGAGATTAAGTGAAATCTTACAATAACTCTTTCAAAATAGTAGAATTCCAATCTAAGCTCAGAAGAAAATAATCTTGCTCACTCAAGAAATTTGCAAGTATATTGCTCAAAATATTAAGAAAGATTTAGGAATTTACAATAACTCTCTCAAAAGAGTAGAATCTCCATTCTAAGCTCACAAGAAAATAATCTTGCTCACTCAAGAAACTTGCAAGTATAAAACTCAAAATATTAAGAGAGATTTAGGAGAGTATTGAGAGAGTTTTAGGAGCAAATCTATTGGCTATGAATTGTGTTTTGTGAAGAGAAATGTGGTCTATTTATAGAGGAGATGGAGGTTTGGATTTAGGATAGAAAATTTCAAATTTTGAATACAGATAAAGGAAATGACACTCCATCCTTAACAAGGAGGACAAAAAATCATTGACCTAAAATGTAAGGAATACTCCTACCCAAAATAACACAATATGGTCAAAAACTATATGGGTAAGCTCCATATCTATTTATCTACTTGAAATTAAAATTTACTTTATTTGTGCTTTGTCATTACTACATCTCGTGTATTTTGTCTATTGTGCAAGAGATATATGATTTTTGGTGTTTCGGCTTTTTATGGATGGAGACTTAATTTAACGATATGCATCCTTAAATAAATTAAGTTTTAATAAACGCAAAATAAAATGAGTAAGCTCTTAATAAAAATTATATGAAAGTAAATACCTTTATGATCTTCAATCTTCATGTTTTTATGAGCTCCTATGAAAATAAATATTTTCATGATCTTCAATTGGAATGTCTTGTGGTAATTTTTCCAATAGCCTCTGCAAACTTGATTAAATTTATTAGCAATGTCAATGTTTTGTTATCATTAAAAGTTATCTCATAGATATATAGGGCTAACGATTTCCCCATTTTTTATGATGACAAACCAATGAGACGAAAAATATATTTAATCAAATAAATTTATTTTACTCCTCCTAAATATATGTTTACCCATCAAGATAAAAACATAACTCTTAAGCATACTCTATTTCCTCCCCCTTTATTATTATAAAAAAGAATAAACCAATAATAATAGGAAAAAATACTTTTATCTTGACATGGTAAGTAGAAAAAAATATTTAACTAATATCTAAAATTTTCAAAGCAAGCCTATTTTTACAAAAACTTTCAACATTAAATTGTTTTGTGAAGATATTCACAAGTTGATTTGTAGTGTCTACAAACTCTAGTCAAATGTTTTTTTTTTGCATACGATCTTGAATAAAATGATGCCTAACACCTACATGCTTAGTACAAGAATGCAAAATAGGATTTTAGAAACGTTAATTACGTTAGTATTATCACATCTAATAGGAAAATTTTTAAAAACTAAACCAAAATCTTTTTGAGTTAGCTTCATCCATAAAGTTTGAGCACAACAACTACCGGCAGAAATATATTCAGCTTCGAAGGTTGATAGTGCTGAATTTTGCTTTTTGCTAAACCAAGAAATAAGTGAGTGTCCTAAAAATTGACATGTACCACTCATACGTTTTCTATCGATTAAGCTCCCAGCAAAATCCGAATCGGAATACTCAATTAAATCAAGATTATCACATTTTGGATACCAAAGACCAAATTTAGTTGTTTCAAGTAAATATTTAAAAATTCTTTTAATAGCTTGTAAAAGTGATTCTTTAGGACAAGTTTAAAAATGAGCACATAAACACACATTAAACATGACATCAAGTGTACTAGCAGTTAAGTAAAATAGAGATCCAACCATACCTCAATATTTCTTTATATCCACGTCTTTACATTTCTCATCTTTATCTAGCTTTGTCGTGGTATTCATAGAAGTATTACTAGCCTTCACATTTTTCATGCCAAACTTCTTGAGCAAATCCTTGGTGTATTTTTCTTGGTTTATGAAGATCTCATCCTTCATTTTCTTGATTTGTAGTTCAAGTAAGAAGTTCAATTCTTCCATCATGTTCATTTAAAACTCCTTGTTCATAGAGCTTGCAAATTTTTTACACAAAGATTCGTTAGTGGACCAAAATTATATCATCTACATATATTTGGACAATTAAGATATCATTGCCTTTTGATTTTATGAAGAGAGTGTTATCTATTTTTCCCATGTTAAATATATCATCAATACAAAATTTACTTAGTTTTTCGTACCAAGCTCTAGGAGCTTGTTTCTACAAGAAGAATTTTATCTATAGCATGAGAAGAATCATTACTTACGGAGCCAATACCAATGATTTTTTCTTTCTTATCATCTCCAAAGGTGACATGCCTTTTCTTTCGACAAATTTGAGTGAATTTTGATTCGTCACCGGTCATATGTCTCGAGCATCCATTATCAAGATATCATTTATCTTTCTTCTTCAATTGTACCTATAACATAAAAATTTAAAAGTTGACTTTTGGTACCCAAGTCTTTTTAGGTCCTTGAGGGTTAGTGTTGTAAAATACATTCATTTTTTCATCGAAAATAACTTTCTTTTTATGAAAGCATGAATAAATTTTGTGACATTTAACCCCACAATAATGACAAATAATATGAGGATATTGTGTTTGTTTTACAAAAATATTTTTGTGATATTTTTATTTTTGAAAAAGTTGATATCCTAATACCCATTCATCAGAAGTCTTTATTTGATTACTAAGAAGTTTGTAAAGATTGTTTCTTCCATTTTGCAAATTTAAAAATGGTTGAACTTAAATCATTTTCTTTATTTTGGTTTTGAATAAGGTCTCAATGCAAAACATATAAGGTTGCTTTGATTTTTAAATTCTGACTTTTCAAAGACTCATTTTCTTCTTGAAGTTTTGAAAACCCATTTTTCATAATTTTGTTCTTTAAGCGGAGTTTTTAAAATTCACAATAAAACTCTTCAAAAACATTTCCAAGTTCTTCATAACTAGGTTTATCATTTAAAGTTAGCTTAGAAGAACTTACCTCATCTTTTAGTGTCGTGAAACACATGTTTGCAACTTCTTCTTTTTCATCATCGGAGTCGTTATCATCAGTCACATCCCAAGTTACCCTGAATGCTCTTCTTTTGAACTTCTTTGGGGCATTACTTAGATTTGGACAATTAGCTTTTATGTGTCCGGACTTTTTACGCTCATAGCACGTGAGTGTGTCGCGAGGTATCTTCTTATCATCTTTTCTTGGAGCATTTTTTCTTCTATTTAAGAGTTTATTGAATCGTCTAGTGAGTAGGTCTATGTCATCTTTCTCATCATAGTCATCCTTCTCACTATCGGATTGTTCAAGTGTTGATTTTAGTACAATGTTCTTCTTCTTTGATGTATCTTCTTCGTCATTTTCATTTAGCCTAATTTCATGCGTCCTTATTGAGCCAATAAGTTCTTCAAGAGGAAGTGTGTTGAGACTTTTGGATTCTTGGATGGCGGCCACCTTGGCCTCCTAATTCTTCGGTAGACACGTAAGAATTTTTCTCACCATTTCAACATTAGAATAAGTCTTTCCAAGAGATTTCAAACCATTAATTATATCGATAAAACGAGTAAACATATCACATACAGATTCGCCATACTTCATTTTAAATAATTCATAACTATAAACAAGCATGCTAATTTTAGATTCTTTAACTTGATTTGTGTCTTCGTGTGTGACTTCTAACATGTGTCATATAGATTTAGCAGATTCACATGTAGAAATTGTATTAAATTCATTTTTATCAAGAGCACAAAATAAAACATTCATAGCCTTAGCATTTAAAGAAATTTTCTTTTTATCATCATCATTCCATTCACTACTTGATTTGGCAATACTTTTACCATCCACAATTTTGAATGGCATGTGAGCATCATTTTCAACAACATCTCGTAAGTCATAGTCAATCGATTGAATGTAAATTTTCATAAGACATAAGACTTAATCGTCTTAAGTATAATGATTATCTTTAAATAACGAAGGTCGAGTAGTAGATTGACATTCAATGAAAGAACCACTATGGATGCCATAACTTAAGACGATTAAGTCTTATGTATAGAGTGAGTATCAAGCTCTCATACCAATTGTAGGATCGATATGGCAACCCAAGAGGGGGTGAATTTGGTGATCGCGTTCAAATTAAAAAAAATTCGCACTCAAGTGGAAAATGAATATTGAAGAATGAACTTCAATGTTCCACGAGTTTAACTCTTGAAAGGTTAGATAAGTAATTAATAAAAGTGTAGTAAATAATGCTTGCAATAATATAAATGCGGAAATATAAAGCAAGCAAATAAACTCACAAGACTATGTGTTTCGAGATTAAATGATATCTTACAATAACTCTCTCAAAAGAGTAAAATCTTCAATCTAAGCTCACAAAAAAATAAAGTACAAAAATTAAAGTACAAAAAATAAATAGCACAAAATAAAAATAGAAGAATGAGAAGAAGATAGGCACACGATATTTTTACATGATTCGGGAAATCCTATTCCTACGTCCATGCTCCAAGGCCCCCCTTGAAGATTTTTAATCCCACAATCTTCTTAAGGGTGAAGACCAAACCTTACAAACCCAATTGGCTTATGGGTGCCAACTAAACTCACAAGACTATGTGTTTCGAGATTAAATGATATCTTACAATAACTCTCTCAAAAGAGTAGAATCTTCAATCTAAGCTCACAAAAAATAATCTTTCTCACTCAAGAAATTTGCAAGTATAAGGCTCAAATATTAAGAGAGATCTGAGTTTTAGGAGCAAGTCTATCGGCTATGAATTGTGTTTTGTGAAGAGAAATGGGTTGTATTTGTAGAGGAGATGGACATTAGGGTTTAGGAGGGAAAATTTCAAAGTTTGAATATAGACAATGGAAATGACACTCCATCCTTAAAAATGATGACAAAAAATCATTGACCTAAAGGAAAGGAATATTCATACCCAAAATAACACAATAAGGTCAAAAATTATTTGGGTAAGCTTTATCTCTCTTTATCTACTTGAAATTAAAATTTACTTTATTTGTGCTTTGTCATTATATTCATCTCATGTATTTTGTCTATTGTGCAAGAGAGATAGGATTTTTGGTGCTTAGGCTTTTTATGGATGGAGACTTAATTTAAGGATAGATATCCCTAAATAAATTAAGATTTAATAAAGAAAAGTAAAATGAGTAATCTCCTAAAAAAATTATATGAAAGTAAATATGTTCATGATCTTCAATCTTCATGTTTTATTAGTTCCTATGAAAATAAATATTTTCATGATCTTCAATCGGAGTGTCTTGTGGTAATTTTTTCAGTACCCTCTGTAAACATGATTAAATTTATTAGCAACGTCAATATTTTGTTATCATCAAAAGTTATCTCATACATATATAGGGCTAACAACTATCCGAGCTAAACACGTGAATTACGAACGAAAATGTGATTTCAAATCATCAATAAGCATACCTTTGGCCACCTCTTTATCAAGAAACTTGACGACTAATAAAAACATTTCACTCATGACAAAACATTGTTAAATGAACCTGTCATAGGCCGTTTAGGACTAAACGTATCACTTCTAAGCACACCTATCACAGGTCACTTAGAATGATTATTTCACTTCGCCAAGTACACTTGTGGTAATGATATATTATCATGAGATGTACGCTAGGATTGGATGCATCTCACTTTTAAACGCACCTGTTAGTGGTCGCTTAGAAGGATTGTTTCACTTCCCCAGGTACACCCGTGATAATGATAAATTATCATGAGGTGTAGGCTGGGACTCGACGTTTCTCATCTTCAAGCGTGCCTGTCACATGTCACTTTGAATAAGTATTTCACTTCGCCAGGTACATCCATGATAACGACAAATTATCACGAGGTGTAGATTAGGACTCGACATTTCTCATCTTCAAGTGTGCCTCTCACGGGTCATTTGGAATGAGTATTTCACTTCGCCATGTACGCCCGTGGTAACGACAAATTATCACGAGGTGTAGGTTGGGACTCGACATTTCTCATCTCTAATTGTGCATGTCACAAGCCATTTGGAATGAGTATTTCACTTCGTCAGGTACGCCAGTGGCAACGAAAAATTATCACGATGTGTAGGATGGGACTGGACGTTTCTCATCTCTAAGTGTGCCCGTCACATATCACTTTAAATGAGTATTTCACTTCATCAAGTACACTCGTGGTGATGACATATTATCACGAGTTGTAGGCTGGGAATGGACGTTTCACATCTCTGAACTATGACTCTAAGTTCATCCAAGGTAACAAAAAATTACCACGGGTGTGACTTAGGTCTGAAACATTACTAATGTTCACGCATTGATGCCATTCGTTTATGTTACCACTTGATTCTATCATCTAATTCTTATGACTTAATGCTCTCGCATGATATTACTGACTTCTATATGATGATCTATTATCATATTATGCTAGCTTAATGCTCACATGTTGCTTGACGCTATCATTCAATGGCTATCACTTGATGCAATCACACAATGTTACTAATTTTTATCCGGTGATTTGTTATCATTTGTCATGCTCGTGTGGTATATGATGTTACCATTCATTGGCTTTCATTGATGTTATCTCATGATGTTAATTATCTTTACATGATAATGTATTGTTATGATATCTACTTGATATTATCATTTAATGTTATCGTTGATACTATTACTTGATGTTACTTACGTCTGCTTGATGATATCGCATGATGTTATATTTTTCTACGGGATAATGTGTTATTGTACTACCCTAGTTTCATGCTCATACGTTATTCCATGATATCATAACTCAATGTTATTATTCAATGTTATCACTTGTGATATAACACGCCACTTATCTCCTGCCTGATAATGTATTACACTGCGTTATCTTAACTTATCTTATATCTTAAAAATGGGGGGAGAATGTGCATACACAAAACAATGTACTCAAAATGATGGTTCATATAATATTAAAAGATGATCAACTACATGGCCGAAATAGCAAAAGATGATCAACTACATGGCTGGAATAGCAAAAGATGATCAACAACATGGCCGAAAATTCAAAGCAAATTCGAGAAGACTACAAAATTTTTGAAAAAGTAGGCATAGTACAATCAAGAAACATAGTGTCTTCAGATCTGAATCAATGAGGCATTGTCGTTTTAATGTCAAATTTCTCCAAAAGATCTTCATATTTCGAGATAGTGTAGAAGCGTGAGACGCTGTAGGACTCTTTGATCGAAATCAACAGTGGCAAGCGTCTTTATTGCATTGGTGATGGGTACTATCGAAAAGATTAATGGCCTTCCCTTCTTCTTGTTTAGATATAACAAGAGTTGTCGAATGGGTCAGAATAGCCACCATGCTTCGCTCTTCCACCAGAGTGATACTAATTTTTCGTTCCCACCAAAGTTGATGTCCCTATCTAACACAAGCCACAAGTTCTCTAACATGTAACCGAGAAGTTCTGATATGCAATGACGATTCTTGATTCACTCAAATCGGTCAATGTTCATTGGGAAGTTGGTTGTTTGAAGCATCATTATACAAATCGATGACCAGGCTTGTGCGGGTGACCAAACTCTGGATGAGATGAAATTTTGACACTTGATGACACACACCTAGGGTGATGTCCCGACATGAACATATGTAAAGATGCACCATCAACAAAGGTTACAATCTCATGACATCTCAGTGACCACTTTGAGTTATGGTGAACCTGATTAATGAGGTAATACAGATTGTCGAAGAATGTGGAAGCTAAAATGACTTTATGTCATGTTGACAATCTAGTTTCCATCATAAATGCGTGACTATTCATCATCTTGAAGGGAATCCCTTTAACACTGAAACAAAAATAAGTTCCATTTGAGCTAAGTAGCAACGAAATGAACTAAGCACATACAACTTGGAAGTTTGACAATGTGATCATGGTTCGCACACAGCATGAGACAATAACAATGCAATGAACAAAATTGGAGGTGACATTAATTTGAAGCATGTAGCGTGATGGCCATAGTGCAATAAGGTCAGTTGGTTCCACCTTCTCATTTCGAAAGTATCTGCTTCGCGTCTTTTAAGTCGAAGTAGTGGTGTCTTTGAAGAATTGAAAAAAAACGTAGTCTGCCCACTCTTACCACCTACGAACTACTTAATATGATTTGTAATGGTAATGGAAGATATGAGGAGGTCACCATGCGCATTTTCTAAAAGTGATGTTTAATCTGCACCTATTATTCAACACTCCTACTTTCCTGCTCTGACAACAAAGTCAGGTTTAAAAAAATATATCATCCTCGATCGTTTCTCTGCATTGTTAATCAAACCACTGCCTAGTGTAGGTGCCATATTTTGACATCAACAGTAGCTCTCGTGATGGTAGTGGCACCAGTGTCGCCAATCTAAAAAAACTAAAAACTGACTATTTTGATCAGTTGTACCCCAATTGCATGCCATCATAACATGCTCTACCGCATTGTATATCTACACCGAACGGGTCACGTTATGTTCCTACTTGGTTTGATATTTCTCATGATTGCAACATATTACAGATTTCCAACATAAAAAACACAGTCACGCACTCTGTGTCATACAATCATATTTCATCCTTACATTATTCAGTCATGTTATGTTCCTCCTTAATTCTAGAAGTTTCATGATTACAAACATAATACAAATGTGTCCAATCAAATAATGCAAACAAGAATTTCAAGAAGTAACACCTACCATCACAATTGTACATTTTAAGATTTGAGGGGGCTTCATCAAGTAAGTTCACTAGCACGTACGAAGAAGATGTACAAGTTTAATTGCTATGCACGAAACTTGCGCAGGGGCTAATGTACATGGGTGCACTCCCCGTCACTCACATGATTGACCACTATGACTTTGACTTGCCACGGTGGCACATTTCGCTCCTATGAATTACTGATAGCTGCTAGCTTTGACTTTTCAACGTGATTGCTGGATCCACATTAGCCACCGACCGACATAAAATGTATCTTGTATTATTCATTCTTTCTATATATTTGTTCATCCCTATAACCACTAAGTCAAGTGACAAAGACTTAAGTGAATCTCTTGCCTGGGAACATCTCTAGGGATTATAGTCTAGTAGGATTTGGACGAGGTTACGCTGTATTGGAAAGGATATCCTTTCACCACTATGGCCTCTTTGAGAGCTGTGGATGTGTCATCTTCCCATTGTGGGAATGGATTTAGTTGTTAGGACACCCCTCAGGAGGGGTCTAGGATGAATACCGCATATCTCGTCAATGTGACGCGCTCTCCGTGTTCTTCCGTCCTGGATTCGCGGTCAATGCACGTGACACATGACACAATGTGAAAGGTAGTGTACATGAGAATCTTCCCCATAAATACCCTAGCCCACACAACTATGGTAATAAGAAACGATGACTAGACATTACCACCTCTTCGAGCTTGTTGAGTTGTCATTACGTAGGATCCACCGCCAATTAGTCAAATGATTAATTGGAGTGGACCCTACATAAAAGCTTATCTATTAATAGAGGCCTTCCCCCCATTGAAAATGAGGACTTTTGACACTTTGAGATTCATTTTGTATTTCCCCACTTACTAAACTTGGAGAATTCTTTCTGAATTTCTCTTCCCAAGAGTATTTTGTCACTTTCCATAGGCTGGCTCAAAGTGCTCGTCATTCACCCTTCATATCACAACTTCCACATTCTCAGGCCATATTTGTCATTTATTGAGAATAGATCACAACTGTAATTGCACCAACGTGACGTCATGGTCACGCCCCCTTAGCTCATGAACATAGGGTATCTACAGGAAAGACTCTCATGTATGTTACCTTTCACATTAAACTAAGAATTGTGGTCTTTTAATAATTGATTTATTAGTTTTAATTATTATCCATATATTTTAGAGGGTGGTTACTGAAGATTAATGGTTATTACAAGCTAATAGTCACACCTTAGTAACCATTGGCGATTGGTGATCGATGGAGACCCAATTCACCCGAAGGATATTTCTTGAATGGTTTCAATTATATGCATCACTACTATATCAAAAGTTGGTTAAGGGGGAGAAACTTTTGATTTCTCCTTTTACCTTTTAAGCATCCACTAAATATAGTATAAGATTAAGTTTTTTTATTTAATTCATTTATAATTTTATTCACTAAGTATTATTTTACTAATACTTGATAAAATTTTAGTATTTTATATTATTATTTTATCAGAAATGTGAATGGCCATGTATATGATTTTAGAGATTTTTATATATCATAAACATTGTTTCAGTCAATTATAATGAATTATTGTCTATTGGTAATTTTTTTTGTTTTAGATTCTTTTAGTTTTATAATAGATATAATAATTTTCAGTGTCCATTATCCAGAGTAAAATAGTTTGTCATATTTAATTTTATCTTCTCAAATAATTTTTTAGCTTATTTTGACTTATCTTACAATATAAATTTGTTAGGATCGTGCTTTCTTTAATTTATAAATCCGTAGATAATGCAAATTTTCTTCTATTTGTAACAATTTTATTATAAATACATCATCGTCAAATGATGCATGACTACTCAATTTTTTTTATTTATAATAGTTTAATTATAAATATGAAAAAATTACTATTGTTACTTTCTTTTATTTTAGATTTAAAACATTTTGAAATCTAAAAGTATTTTTTAACGTTTTTAATAATTATAAAACTTATTGTAGAAATTTAAAATTTTTGAAAATATGAATCACGTACTTTTTAACTAATTTATGTATAAAGTATAGAATGAAATGCCCCATCATCATGAATAAAATAGTAAAAAAAAGAGACGGTTTATAGATGATTTATTCTTGAAAGGATTCTATGACTAAGGCTTGATTGTATCAGGTATGTAGATTTGGTCTGTATATATTATTCAATTGTTAATTTATATTTCATCATGTCTTTCTGGTTTTGGATGATTGAATTCTTACAGAAACAAATTTTCTTTCCAGCAATAAATACTAATTGACATACAGCTAATACAGTTGAGTTCTTATTTCCTTTTCAAGTTTTCCTTTTTTTTCAATCTTAAACATTTGTTACAATTCGCTGGCTTAGTGGCCGGCCTTATGGGTTTTTATTTTATCATACTCGTCTTGCTGCCATTGATCCCATGATTTTTTTGAGAATTAAAGTTTGGTTTTTTTTAGTCAAAAAGTCAAAAATAGGAACTCTGTCGTTCATACAAATTAAAGTTGAGGAATCTTTTCTTAAACTATTCATTATGTGTAAAACTCTTATGTTTTATTTGAAAACTACAATATAACGTTGATCATCTCTATTTTGAATAAAATAATAAAGACTAATTTTAGTTTAAATCCATACCCTCTCATGGAATTTAAGAAAATTGAATTAAAGTCAGTCATTTTTAGATATAAAAATAATAAGAATTGCTATTTATCTTAAACAGAAAATTCATACCCATGATTAAAGAGAAGCTAGTCTCAATAATGAGTTCTTTTTAACAAGGCTGTTAGTGAAAGTAATCAATAGATGGATTAAGCTCACACCTCGTTAATCCTCATCATCTAATACAACCCAATATTTTATTAAAAATTAATAAAAGAGAGTCGACAAAATAAAACAAAAAAACAAATTAAATCAATTGAACTTTAAAGAAAATATGTTATAAATATCATCAATAATAACATAACAAAAAGATGAGTAGTCCACCATCATGTAAAAATAAATATAATAGGGATTTTAAACGACAAACAATCTGCGATTAACTCTTAATAAATGTATGTAACAACAAAATTCATATGAATAGTAAATTTTGTCAAAAGCTTTTAATGTGTATAAAAACACTTCAAATAAAAAAACTCCCTTGTTTTTCAAAAATTCACCAATAATCCTCTTACGGAGAACGATTCATTTCTTCGTCTTCAACGAACACAACACCAAATTCCTTCTTTGTTCCCTCCAGTGAGTTTCATTTTCAGACTTCTCAGAGTCATATATTCCGTCATTCCGTGCACCATTAATCTAAATTTTCTTTTTTTGTTGTCACACTAATCTAAATCCATTCCTAATGATTACAACCAGTGTGCCTCTCTGAAGAACAAAGACCGTTGCTTTTGTCTTACAGAACATTTAAATTGAAAAGGAAAGTCAAGTGCATACATAACAAACCATACCCAGTCTGGAAGAAGTCGAGTTCTCCAATTAACTTGTAAATATGAGGAACGCATATCAATATCACATAACCTGTAGCATATAGTTTTCAAAGCAATATCAAAGTGAATAACGAACGAAAGAGCTACAACGATACTTGATACCCATAAATGGTGCTCTTATTTGAACAATATCAAGCGCATAAGAGCTGAACAACTATAAACAAGGAGAATCATGCCTCTCACAAATAGAATAGATGACCACTGCCAATTAACTATGAAGTCGATGCTTTTGATTTATGCTTGGTATAACCCAGATTCGTCAGCTTTTGTGCCAGCAACTTCTCAGCATCCAACTAAAATATGAGAAAATACAGGGAAAATAGAAGATCAGACAGGCCATAGCTTCATAGTAAATGTGGTAAAAAAAAGAGATATACATAAGAAAAGGAAGGCAGTTTAATAACCAACTAGATGCAATCATTGAGAATACTGGAAGCCATAGCGCTATAAAGGAAATGAACCACAAACCGCAAGCATGGGGCTGTTCTTTGGAATATTGGAAGCCAGAATTATATTCAAACCAGTCTTTAGCACTGTGAAAAATGGGCGTATCAGCATGGGCCAAGAGGGAAAAAAAGAAAAGAGAACTACAATCTCAATTCTTTAAAAGCAAGATTTACCTAATCGACGAGCAATGCCAGATCCTGTATTATCAGAAGTACCTCCAAGAATTGAAGTAACACTCACGGTATTGTTCTGCATATGCTGGCAATACTAAGTTTGTAATTGAAGGAAATAGGACTGACTACAGTGATGAGGTATGATATTAAAAGATCAAGATTTAGGATGATGGTTGTGTTGTATTGAATTTGTATTTTAGTTGGAGTACCATCCTCATACTTCCGTCAAACATTTAGATTGGGGATATAAGAAGAGCACACTTACAGGTCGTGTTGGAGCAGCAGCATACAACTGACCAAATTTCGCCGAATTGCAACCAACCCATGCATATATCTACAACTCAGCAACAAATTTAACATATCGATTAATAACATTAAGGAGGATAAGAATGAATTCGGAAAAATCCATATTATTAGGCGGAGTAAGTAAGTAGAACGCTGCAGGGCGGGAACCAATCCGACCCCTGAAATTCAATAGAGCGGGAAAAAGAAAGGAAACGAGGGGGTAGGGTTTGAATGCCCAACCTGTTTGGGGAGGCGAATGATCTGAAAATAGAAGGAAATGTCATTAACGACCTCACTGAAGCATGTGATTTGCATGTCATCGTCATCACCATGGCTGTTGTTGATAGGTAGAACAGGTGGTTGTTGTTCCTCTTTAGAAATTTGGGCGGAATTGAGGTCATCGTTCAGACCATCGATGTCTAACAACTCTCCGAGGCCCATTCTACTGGTTTTCAAGAAACTGTGAATCTAAAAAGCTTTGGTGGTGCCTTTCCTTTCGACCAACGACAGTCGACAGAGAATCCCAATTCCTATTTTTCCTGTTCTACCTATCAACAACCACCACCCGTTCTCCCCACGTTTGATCTTCTACTCCTAATTTTTGGAGAAATTAGAGGAGAACGACCGAAGAACTTGTATTCTTATTTAACATTATGCCGAATTCTAGTTTAACATTCTTATTCTTACGCTAATATTAATATTTATTAAATTAGTTTAATATTCTTACTTTAATATTAAAATATTATGTAGTAAAATATTTTAATTAACCTGAGTCTAACAGCCAACCGAATTATTTTGAATCAAATGAAAAATTTAATTTTTTTTTCTGCAGAAAATACTGAATTTCCTTAAAAGAACAGAGATCTTCATAAATCATTGTTTTCTTTGAAGGGGACCGTTCAGTTCGGTACTTTGGACTTTGTTTCCTCACTTGCATACATATTTCATGGATTTTCAGGCAATTTGATGCAACCGAGCTTATACGGAGTGTTTTATTCGGGGCAATATATGTATACTTTTGTTTTGTTAGATGTCTACAAGTGATAGTAGAAGGTCATTGGATTAGGCCAGGGACATTCCAATTAGATGTCTAAGAGACAATATTGAACATTATTGCTTTGAGGGGTAAGATTATTGCCACCCATAAAAAATGGTTTATTCGCTTAAGAATGAACAAGGAAAATCATTAAAGTTGAAAGAATGATTAACAACAAATTCTAAGATAACCATCCTCTGTTCCAACAACAAACAATCTCGAGTGGGGTAATATATTTATGCTTGTTAACACTGATAAGTTTCTTGTCCCTTGATCTGCAATGTAGAGTTTCTGAGGAGTAATCCGACATTGCCCATCCTGCCACATTCATTTCACTTAGTTACTTACATGTAGTAAACAGAACAATCATCACTTAAAAAAAAGATATATAGTAGTAAAGATCGGTGGACACAATATGGAATGTCAGCCAATTGTACAAGAGAAATGCAGGGTTTCCTGGTTTACGTACTTCATCGGCAGATTTAGACAAATTGGAAACTCCCATCTTATTTCTGGAAATTGAGATAACATCTTGGCCCCATACGGAGAAGCCGGATATACCGTCAGTGTGACCTTTAAAAATAATTTGCTGTGATGGAGAATTCCTGCAAGGAAAATGTAAAGAGGCAGTCATCCAATAATGAATTTCATAGAACAGCACCTTCAACAAAGAGTGTGATGGGCCGCTGGACTGGATGTGTATAGTTCAATCATAGCGCAGCTGTATCAAGAAAGATTATGAGCTACTGTGACATAAATGACTAGAAATAATTATGAATGAAGCTATCAAACTTAAGACGATAATTAGACCAAATAGCCTCATGAACATGCTTCTTTGAACATGTTAGCTAATTCCTTCCCTTCTCTTTATTAAATTTGCTGCCACTGCTCCCTCTGTACAACAGTTCGTGTCGACTCTCAGAGACTCACAAACAGGTCATTATGGCATTGGAAAGAAAAGAGGTTATAGAGTAGTGGTTTAGCATTCCTGGGAGGAAAACTAACTCGTTTTTTATTAAAAAAAAATATTTTAAATAAACAAATGGATACACAAATAAAGCAGAAAGACTTTTCTTTTACCTTCTCAAGTCCCATATTCGTAATGTTCGGTCAAGAGAGCTGGAAACAAGCAAATGGTCTTCCGGTGCAGCCAACTGCCAATGCAAAATGATAATCAAACTTCAGTAAAACAGAGTCGGCATTCTTCAACATCTTACAAATACCTTTGTCACATATCCATCGTGAGCCCGCCAGGAGGAAATAATTTTTCCGCTCCTTGAATCAAATAATCTACAACGTCCAGAACTTAATCCAGTTGCGATCCATGATGATGAAGTAAAGGTGCCATCTGTACTCATTTTGTCAGATCCACAGGAGCATAGGGCAGATATGAGAGATGGAAAACCAGAATCAACAGATTCCCCTCTCCATAGATGAAGCTTTTGACCTCGGGCAACATCAATAAACCTGTATTGTAAAATAGAGGTCCAAAGATAAGCTGCATCAAAATAATTTCTCATTTGGATCTATTTAAATGATTCAAAATCCAAAAAAGTACAATTGCACCTGAGCGAACCATTTCCAGTACCCACTACAAGCATTTCAGCAAATCCCAATTGATGCATACATGTATACAAGCTCCCATCAAATGCGCTGGTCAGCATTCCACTTGACAGTGAATTGGAATTCATCATATTGTTCTGATCAGAATTAATCCGTAAGACCGAAGATAGAGAGCTGGTAAGGTGTGCGGAATCTACAGATGGCTCAGCAAATATAGATATTAGCTTCCCTGTTCGGCTATTCCAAACATGTATGCTTCCATCACAAGATGCTATTCTTCCACTAGATGACAAAGCACATATGTCGTTGACCACCTAAGATTCATAAAATAAATATGTAACCAACATCCATAACCAGGGCCCAGCAAATAAAAAGAGTAAACGTGTGACATACTTTATTCAAAAATTGTAAGAGCTCTAAATAGATAACCAAAATAAATTATTCATACAAATCCTCAAGTATAAGAGCTTTTCATATAAGATCAAGAAAAAAGGAATTAAACCTCCTCGTGACCATAATAGTCAGTGACACAGTTCATCCTTGTCAACTCCCACTTCTGAACAGTTCCTTTGAACCCAGGTCCAATCCCTGCAGTCAATACTGCATGCTCATTAGGACAAACAGCCAAAGACCTTAATGCCCCATGATGCACCCTGACAGAGTGAATGACAGATGCTCGAATCTTCCATGGAAGCTCATCTTTTGGACCCCCCATACGCCCAAGGAAATCAGGTCCCCCCCAGCTAACAGCTGGACTGGGGTACCAAAACCACGGTTCAACCTTCAAAATGTTTGATATTGATGTGTGCATTTCAGTGGGACCCTGAGGACCATCACTAAATATTTGCTGAGGTATCACGTTTTTGGTACCTTTAGGCCCTTGTGATTGAGGAATAGACCAACCAACACCATTAAGCAAAAGCTTAGCAGGATTATAATCATACGTTGAACTGTTGCTGGATAGAGCCTTCTTACTGATGATGCTTTCTGGAACGTTTCGAGATGACTCCCCTGAATACTCCCACTGGATCATGACAAGTTCAGATTTCAGAAATAAGACAGGCAAAAACATGAGTGGAGAAACTGACTTTAATTTTCATACAACTCATCTCATCATGCTTAGAAACACAAAGCTGGCACCTTCCAATTATGAAACCGAAAAAGATATTGCTCAAGAAGCAACCACGTTGCACAACACTGACGAAGTTTCTCTATCCCAAGAAGAGTTGCAAAATAAGGATAGAGCAATAAGCTGCAAATACCCAAATAAAGTTTAGACGTGACAAAGGAATTCAAGAGTTAAGATTAATTCACTACAAAGGAAGTTTTAATTCAGTGATAAGAGATATACTCACACGAGATCCATACGGCTCTGAATTTGAGACTCCCCATTGACATTTTGTTTGGAAGTCTCCTTGCTTCTGCCTAAAGAGGCCAATCCATAAGCAGTTTCCTGTGAAAAAGCAAGCTCACCGAATAGCTCATTAAGTTGTGGAAGAACATGCCGTGCAGTCATTTCTGGTCCAATATGCACAGAAATTGCCAAAAGAGTATTAGCAGCAACCTGGTGAAGGACATCACAATTGTGATGCTTAGAATAGAAAAGAGAAGCTCAATATGACTGAAAGAATCAAACTTTGAAGATACACTAAGACAACAACAGAGTCAAAGGATTCACACACTAAAACGTCTCTCACAACTATGATACTTTTGTTCGCATAAATAGGACCATCACAGAACATCGAAGGGGTCAAACGCAAACTAACAAAGCTACTTAGAATGCAATCTAGATCACCCGTTTATAGGAAAAAATGCCTAGTAAAAGAGTTGCAAGCATGTTTTCCAACGACCTGAACATTCCGTAACTACTAAACCATTTTTCCCCCATGAAGACTGCATCATCGAAGAACTTACACACAAATGAAAGCAATACGTCCCACGACTAACTCTATCAGTAATGTGTCAAAACAAGCAACAACATATGCATAGACCATTAATCAAGACATTAATGTGTCTAAGCCCCCCCCCCC